>JAWQEG010006367.1:0-127500 GCA_033782935.1 Petrolisthes cinctipes
ACACACACACACACACACTACAAAATGAACGGAGAGAGGGAGGGAGGGAGGGAGAGCAGTACAATTACTACCCAACTCTTGTCAGCGTGACTGTGCACCAACCTCTGACGTCTACTGCTTGCCTCCCGGATCAGCTTACTACTTCCTCTAAGGGTTGTTTTGTTGTGAGTGAATTATTGTAGCCTACGTAACCCTCCAATCAGTGTAACAAAACAAAAAACCCACCGAGTATATACTGAGGTAAACCGTTTCCTGGCATAATGTGGAGGAATCTCTACTGTATGCCTCCACTTCGCTCAACCGGGTTACCCAAGAGCTAGGTATAGCCTGGCTATCGGAATTTGACGTTGATGTAAAAGGAGACTCATCCGCACTTCTGGTGTTTCTGTGTTAACTCTGTCAAAGCAGTTAATATCTAGGCAATATTCTACGTGTCCTGTGTATCTGTATATCAGGCGTAATCTGGGAGTCACGTCACTACAGGCGATCGAGGAGAATTCGCATCCCCTCGTTAATGTCTTTCCATATCTGCGTTTGTGGGTTAACTGGAATATATTTGTATGACTGTGCACCAACCTTAGTAATTCTCTGTTATGCAGAGTGACATTGGGAAGGATAAGCCATGCAGGATAAACAGAGGTATCAGTGGACACGGCTGATCAGAAGATTCACCGGAGTGAACTGGAAGAGCATGACGGCAAGAAGTTGAGAATGTCCTGATTATGATGCCAGGGGGATGTTGCAAATGTTCATAAAAGCAGCAGTGATGTTGCTAGAAAGGTATAGCTTCCCGGAATACGACGCATCATTTGTGAAGTTAAATTATTGTCGATATATAATATGTGGAAAGGTTCACAAGGACAACACTGCAACTTTTGTCTAATTATCCCATAGGACTGCATGCATTGCATTCTTGCAATGGGTCATGTGCCAATAAGTTTATATCTACTCACTATGTGCCAATATGTGTATACCGTACTCTAAATGTTATATTCGTCCAGCCCGACTATAAAAGAGGATGAAAATACAGTAGACTCCGTTAACGTTGTTGCATCGTACTCGTATTCTGTTGACGAAACTTACCCGCGTTGCAAAGATAAAGAACGCTGCTATTTGTATACAGGAAAGATTTTCATAGCACTTGTGTATGTTGTGATAATCCGGTTGGGAGTTGTTGCAGTGAGAGGAATGTTCATTGCCACTCCTTACGTAAATAGTTATATCGTAAATGTTTAGGATCAGTGTTTCTATTCTGATTCTAACATATATACAGTACAGTTTTGAAGTTATTGAATGCCAGATACACACACACGCAGAAAGACGTACAGAAAACCACCTTTCCAAATAGAGTAATAAATCAATGGAATGCATTACCAGAAGTGGTGTGTGCCAAAAACACACATAAATTTAAAGGAATATGTGGTAATTGGGTTTTACAAAACGGGACATTACGAGCTTGTAAATCCTGTAAATATAGAAATAGGTAAGAACAAATAAATAAGAACACACACACACACACACACTCCTCTCTGCTGGAGTGCTCAATGTTCATCTCGTACAATGACGTCACAAGGATATGACGCGCGTTACAACATCACGTGACTCATACACATACTGGAGTTACTGTTTCCATATTTTTTATACACGTAAGGATGGGAACGAACGGAATGTGACAGTCGCTGGTAACACTAGTGGTGTGGCGGACACTGGAGTTGTAGGTGGTGCTGTTGTTGGGGAACTAGGAGTCAGCTGGTGGAGAGGGTGTACCAGTGGAGGCTAGTGAGGAGAGGAACCAATTGGATAGGGTAATATTATGTTGACCTATTGTTGAAGAAGGCGCTGCTGGGGAGGACTGAAGAACCAGCTGCAAAAGGTATACTGTTAACAAGCTGGAAGAGGTGCGTGCTGTTGGGGAGGATTTAATTGAGGAACCAGATCGTCCAGATGGAGAAGGAACTAGGCTATTTGAAGAGGATACGTGCCTTTTTGGTGCTATTGTACTGAATTGCTGTGATTGCTAATGAAAGCAGGACGTGCAGTTGGTGGTGGTTTTTGTTGGTGATGATGGAAAGTGGTGGAGAGGAGGCGTGGTGGTAGTGTTTACGTTGATAATGGAACTTTGTTGCTCGCCATAAGTGATGGAGATTTTGTTTACAGTATGTTTCTGCCTCTGGACGTAGGTTTCATGTCCTTTACTGAGGCTCGGGTCATCAAAGAAAATTATTGCGTGTCATGAGAGTGAACGGTGTTATGGTAGCGTGAGGAACTAAGTGAGACGGCAGGGTGGTTGTACAGTAGTGTGGGAGTATGGGAAGAGTTGTGTGGGAGAACCAAACCACAACTCCCGTAAAGATTTTCTGCCACTGTAGATTTATTGCTGTGAGTGTGGCGGCCGACGGGGAGAAGGAGCTCCTTCCCCCCCTCTCTCTAAAAGCATCAATTATGTGCTTCCTCGTTATAGTTTTGCAAATATCTGTACCTCAGACAAGCTATAAGAAGTTCCAGTACCGTAGCACACATGTATTATAGGATAAATAATAATAATAATAATTGGGAATTATTTCCGAATTACACATGTGCGAGATATCTAATTTTCACTGTGATATACGTTCTTATGGTCAATTTTCGTAAGTTTGATATACGGCTTACCTTGCACAACTCTCGGTAGTCTGCTAAGTTTAGGTCCCGGTAGTCTGCCACGGTCCAGATTAGGTCAGGTTAGGTCAGGTCTGCCTAATTCTAAAACAACCAATTATATTTGTGCTCGCCAAAAATCGGAAAACCCGACCCAACTTTTGCCAAAAGCTGCGTGATGTGGTATGGCCAAAACAGGATAGTTGCACAATAAATGGATGTTAAAATCGAACGAATTACAGGAAAAACTATGTTTTGTCTGAAAATCTCGCACATGTGTAACTCGGAAAATTTACCAATAATTGTATCCATACATAGGTTTAGCTAAACATACTGAATTATGATTTATACACCCAAACACAAAACTGTCAAAACACTTGAAAACAGACGGAGCCGTTGTAGAAGTGTATGCCTATCGTGACAGTGTCGTCAGCAGGAAGTTAGGAACACGTGAATTTGTTTTGAAAGGGAAAGGAAAAAGGAAAGACAGGTACAGTACAGTACAGGCAGGTCTATAAGATTACTAACTCTTTATAATTATTATTGCCTGGAGTTGAAGGTTTAGTAAGTCGCCTATAATAAAGTGCTTCTTCCATTAGGTATTATATTTAGTTGCGCCTGTATAATAGGATTGGTTATGATTATATTATGAATCGGCACCTTTTCCTTTAGATGGGCTACTGATTCCCCAAAGTTAATTATAATAGCAGATTATAGACCAATACATCTCATGCCTTATTCATTTCACAGGTGAAAACATTTTTGAGGCTCCTTGACCATTATCTTTATCCCTCAGTAAGTTACAGTATGGAAAAACAAATCGATATAGGCTACCTGTTAGGGATCCATTTTATAGTACTGTATACAGTAGTTGTGAGATATCAGTAGCCTTCCACTAATAATAACAACCCATGGCAGATGACCCTCTTAAAGCTAAGACGTTTTTTTTTTTTTTTAAGATATTAATTACACACAGGCTGGTATATGTACTTTTTCCAAAATCTTAGACAATAGACCCTCTTCATACAACTTACCTGGTACATTATGGTATTTTTGGGAAATGTTCAAACTCCAGTTTGCTACTTATTCAAATATTACTGTTATTTTCATTGAGTACCATACAGGATTGTACTGTTCTATATGTATGTACATGCAATCTTGTGCTGTTAATTATCTTTTGTCAATTTTTTTTACTGTACATGTTTATTGACAGGGACGGTGTAGCAGGGGAGAGACCGTGAGCGGAGGCAAGAGCCGGCACCATGGCCACCATAGATGGCCGCCCGGCGCAGTATGGCATCACACTGCGCCAACTGCGGGAGTTGATGGAGACGCGTGGTCTGGAGGGCATAGAGCGTATCCAGCGGGAACATGGTGGCGTGCTTGAAATTACCAAGAAGCTGTACACCTCTCCTACTAATGGTACAACCACTGGTGTAATGTCTGTGTCCTTTGGAATCTTTATTTTACCATACCTTTCCTGTCTTATGTTCTCTCTTTCAGACAGCCATAATTGGAATTGTAAAGTGCTTATTTGAATCTTAAAAAGCTTATTACCTTCCATGGTTTTATTTATATATACAGTACAGTATATTAGAGAAAAGTAATTCCAAATAAGAAGCAAAAGTAAACATAAAGGATTTGAAGAAGGATAATCGGCAATACCTTATTACCCTTTTACCATAGGGTGGGGGCTCAAGGGTTAGGGTTGGGAAAAAAAAAAACACACACACACACAGAATACTAAGGTAAATGGGTTACAATATTGAATAATTTCCTACTGTTCTTCACTCCATGATAACTTCCAGTATAACATCAAATTTCTTACAGGGTTGAGTGGGAATCCCGTCGACATGGAGCACAGACGGCAGACTTTTGGCTCCAATGTCATCCCCCCAAAACCTCCCAAGACCTTCCTTATGCTGATGTGGGAGGCCCTTCAAGATGTCACCCTCATCATCCTACAGGTGGCTGCTGTTGTCTCCCTTGGCTTATCCTTCTACAGGCCGCCAGAGGATGTCAAGGACGAAGGTCAGTAAAGAGTGACCAGGGATATATTTTTTGAATAAGGGTATTATGATTATGCTTTGATGGAAGGGGACATTATTGATGCAGACTTATAATTTTCATATGCAGTAATAATGCTGTACCTTTCCTATAGAATAACCAGATACAGAAATGTTTTTGCTAAAGTTAATAGTGATCATTTAGTATTCATATTTTTTCATCAAGAACCAGACCTGGGAGACAGGATTTAAAGTCATTGAAAAAATATTAAGTTGTCAGTTATTTAATACAGTCATTGTTGATGATGTTGTGCTTCATTGTATTATTATGGTTGATGATGATTCAAAACTAAATTAAGGTTAATAATGATGATTAATTGCAAATGGTAGCATTGATATCCAACCAATTCTCAGAAATATGTCTGATGACAATATTTACAGATGTTAGTGAGTTAGTTTTTTTTATTTATTTATTTTTTTTTTTTTTTTTTATTATGGAAGAATAGGTGCGAATATATTTTTCATCTTAGTACGTACTAGTTTGTATACCATAGTGTTTAAGGTAAAAATTCATTAACTCAGACTGGCACAGCTCAATATTTTTGTGTCTCAATCATCAGATAATTGTATAGACACTGTTGAACTACAAAAGCATTCTCAGACAATAACAAACTGTATTGCTGAAGATGAGTTGGCAATCATCACTGAAAATCCACATTCTCATTCTTCATTAGGAGTTTTACCTTTTTAGTGGAAGCCTAACAAGCTACCATAAGCTTCACACTCTTTGTTTGGTAGTGGTACTCATAGTTTCCAATTAAGTTAAAAAGTCATTTCTGAAACATTTTTAAAAGTCCATTTTACTTTCATAAACACATAAACCTTTCACCAAGATGACCCTCTCATTCCAACCTTTATCAGTCTTCCTAAGTACATTTATTATACCTGTAATCACTAAATAGTATATCTTCAACATCCCTTCATTTACTATATAGTTCTGTGTTTCTGGTATTATGTTAAGAGCCATTGTAATGCAGCATGAGATTTAAGGTGAAGGTCAGCCAGACAACACACAACAGACATAATGAATGACCAGATGTAAGGGTTTGTGAGTAGCTTGATAGTTTACTGTAATTTGCAATAATTATATTGACAACTGAAAAGATGTTTGAAAACTAATAAATGTAATGGATAATTTTCACACCCAAATCAAATCTGTATGTAAGACGAGGCTCTCTCTTTCTCTCTCTAACCTTACCAGGTTAATGATTTTTTATTTAGTGTCAAACCAAAATACTTGTGTTTTTGTACGATACTGTACAATGTTAGCAATTTTCAGACAACTGAAAATTCTTGTCAGATTTTCATGCGTAGGGGACTGCCTGTGTATAATTTCCTAACTTCACTTTAGCTTTCCCTCTGGCTTTTATATTATTAGTTACTTTCAAATTCTGATGAAGAATATGTAAACTAGGGGCAGTTTAGAGTAGCAAAATAAAATAAATCTAGTAGTTAGGTATGCCACTGTTAATGTTTTTAATCCTTATTAAAGGGGTGTTCTGTTGTTGGAGAACTGTATGGCTACTGATTCGTCCAAACACACTACAAAATAATTTGGAGGAGATAGTAGCCCTTCAGTTCATCCACACAGATGGCCCTCGTAAAGCACCTCATTATGTCAGGGATATTATTATTGGCAAAGTTTCAACTTCACTTTATCAGTAAGGTAGTTGCTATACGTAGTCTTTAGTGATAGGGTCTCCCATACTGTGCTTTATTTTGATAACCCTTTAATAGCTATTTCTTGCTTGCTGCTCCTCCACTCTGGCCAGTCTCTACCTGTTGACGGTGTGTTGTTATTGCAGACTCTTTTCCTTTTCTTTTGAATATATTCTGTCATGACCTTTTTTACCTCCTTGTATTTATTTAGATTTGTAGTAATTCAGTCACTTAAGCTTACTAGATTGCATATTCTTCTATTTGCAGTTCTATTTTTCCCATCATTATTTATTAAATAGCTATGTGCATATTCTCCCCATGAGAGCTTTCAGAATTTTAACTTATTTGTTTGCCTGGGAATATATTTCATAACCCACAAAAAGAGGATCTCACAGTCGAACCTGTATAGAATCCAGGCTATGAGAACCAGCAGTCTGAATTAAGGAATTTTTACTGAATGCTGACATATTTACTCTTATCGTGATGAGAGGTGGTATGTAATTGTGGTTACTTCACTGTTATGAGAGAGAGAGAGAGGGAGAGAAAACATTTTTGGCTTCAACCTATTGGGCCTGGACCCTCATAAGACTGGAACCATAGAAGAAGAGGCTATAAACAGGTATGAGAGGATGTCACTTTAGTTGCACTTCATTTTTTTACTTTCCCGTGTTTATTCATGGAGGTGAAAAGGGTAGTGCATTGCTGGCAGTGTCACTTGATCCTAAGGCTAGGGCTGCTTGGGAAACTAGAAAGATAGGACTACAGTATATTAATTAATGGTAATATAAACCTGGTGAATTATGCCAGAGGACACCTATCAATTCTCGAGTGATGATAAAGCTGGTTAGATATGCAGCTAGTTTGGTAAAAGAGCTTGGCAAGAGGTAAGTTTAGAGTAACAAAAAAATAATCTATTCAAAGCTTGAACATTTTATTTTTGTCTACTTACAAGTGCCTGTGGAATGTTTATCTTATTCATTACATCACTACAATGTACAATATATGATATACTCAGTAGAGGTGTGAAAGTGGCAGCATTGTAAATACCTACTGTGTATATCATTATCATTGTCACCAGTATCCTATTTCCCTTTTATCTGGAGTGGGAATCTTCAGGGCCAGGGATGAAAATAAACAAGAAAATGAGATGCACCATTTTGTTCAATATATCAGTTAGTTTGTTATGTAAACTGTATAATTTGCTTCAAAAGGGTAATTATGAGCATGACACTTGGACAAAAGTAACCACAGACATGTCCAGTCATCTATGAAAGCACGTGACTCATCATATGCTCTCATGCATCCAAGGAAATGTAATGCCTTCATAAAAGTTTTAGTCTTATTCACTTAGTTTGTAAGTGGCTCAGTCCATCTGCATAACCTTAGCAAGTTACAAGATAGTATAGCTGCATCCATATCACTCAAAATACAAGAAAATGGTTTGTACACTTAATGATTCCCTCATTCAGATTTAATTTGTCTCTTGAACCTATGAAAAAATTGTGTATAATGTTCTTCCCCCAAACCATAAAGCAAATGAGAACAGCTTAGTTGTCGTTGTGGTTTGGTGTCAGCTCACACAGCTAAAAGTACAATTTTTAATGAAACATTGTTCATTACTACTGTACTTGCTTAAGGAGGGTTAACAGTGTCGGTGAAAGAATCAGTATGCCTCATATTCATTGATGTGTTACACCCCATACGGGAGTTGTGGTTTAGATAATGATGATTATATATGCAGTGTGTTTTTGAGTAAGATGAGTCAAGGTCTATTTGAAAATATGGAATTTCCTATAAAGGTAGATAGATATTCATATGGCACTTTAATGCTAGTACCAGTAATGTGGTGAAGTTAACTAGAGTAATTTTAGAAACATATGACCTTAATGATTCAGCTCTATGCAACAAAGCTAATGAACATAAGAAGCTCAAATTAAACATTGTAGAAATGATTTAGGAGCTGTTTCTAATTGCTTATTACTGTAATTGGTTGGTGTAATACATAATTTATTTGCATATACAGTATTGCAGTGAATTATTTGAATTTTTTCTGCAGATTATATGCCATAATTATAAATGTTGAGAATTGAGCATGTCTGACCTATCTCTATTTCTTTTTGCATGTACTTTCTGCCCTCCAGATGGCGAAGGTGAGTTTGTATATTTCTGTTTGTTTCTTTTCCTGTTGTGAATTTTATAGAGAATAATGTCATGAATTATATGTGTATTCAATGAATATTTCACTCAGTTTTATTGCTCAGTCAAACCAGTAGTTGTGAGTTTGTGTTCATTTGCAATTTGCCATTCTACTTTCATGACCAATGCCCCTTTAGATGGATTTTCAGCAGAAGGTAAATAGGTGATATAGCACAATAAAGAATGCAACACTGTATAGTAACACTTAGCAAAAATACTACTCTCTTTGCGAAGCTTCTCCTCTCTCTGGGTACCATACTAAACTTGTAAGATCCCTCTGTTGTCTCAGTTCACCTCCACTGTCCCCACCCCTCCTCCCATTTCTGAGTATCTGCACATTCTGAAGGCACAGGAAGAATCTGGATGATGTTCTATGGTAACTGATACACTGTTCCAGTTCCACTAACTGACCAGATTTTACAAAATGGCATTGTCTTAACGGTTCTTCCTGTCCATCTTAATTTTGTCACTTATCACATAGCAATACCAATTCAGATAAAACTGATAGGCTGAAATTTTCATAATTTGATATGTAGGTTCCATTAATTTTTCCGTCTTCAATTGTCATTTTTGGTACCAGCCTAAGTTTTGACTTGTTTTTCAATACATTTATAAGTTTCTTGGTTGTGCTATCAGCTTAAGTGACATCAGTACATGAAATCCTTTACAGATAAAAAAGCTGGCTACTGAATGATAGTTTTCATAGTAATTAATCTTCCTAAGACTGTAAAATCCCAGTACAGTATCTAATTGTTGGCTCATGACATTGGTGTACAATATTCTGATCTTCTCACTCAATTGTCTCACCAGAGACAGACCTTATAGAGTTGCTTTGGCTTTCTGTGTTACCGTACCTTGATGTACTGTATAACCGATAAATTATGGCACATATTTGGCAAAAGACCAAGTCATTCATTTAGGTCAAGGTGTCAAATATTTTAGTTAAGAATTATAATAATTTAAAAATTATTAATTACTGTATATTAATTTGGAATTGTTGGTTAAAAAGGTGGTTTTACATTTACAGCATTTGATTTAATCACATTAGATTTTGATCAGGTATATATCTTGTTAATGCTTTCCTTATCTTTTGAGAGATGCTAAGATAATATTGAAGTGGATGTACTGTTCTAGCTGATATTATGTGCCATTACCTGTAGCACTAGGTAAATGTTTCCTTCCGACAGAACCTATTATGCACTTATATATTCCTGATACCAGATGTTTTATAGTTAAAAATAGATGACATCTAAGGTCCTTTAGGAGAAAATGTTCGAGTCCAATACTTGATGGTTTAAAAAATGGATGATAATTTCAATGTAGTAATAGTAGTCTTGTAGTATTGCAAATATCGTAATATTCTCAGCTTTTGTTCACATCGACACGGAAATAAAACTCTGGTAATCTTTCAGAAGAAACCTTTACATGATGTCATTACTATTTAATCACCATAACTCTAGATTCATTGTTTCATAAGGCCATGTAAAACATTAATCTCACTCACATTGTCCATGCGTTGTCCCTGTATCATATTAAACATACTCTCTTGAAGAAGTCTGGTATCATGAACTACAAATTACAGTCTAGTTGTTAGAGTACAGTAATTCATTGCTGACCTTCCTTGTACACAGTAGGTTGTTAATATATAATTTGTCTATGACATAATTAATCTTGCAAGGCTAGCATAGCCTTTTTAAATAACGATTGCATAAAGGGTGCAGTTTAGTTTAGGGCTAGATATGAGTGGAAATACATTGGGAAATTTAATGTAATGAGGTGTATGTAGACAGTATTGTACCATACTGGTTAAGAGCAAGAGGGTGAGCAGACACAAATTAGAGTGTGTGGATAGTAAAAGTTAGTAATGAAAATGGTACAGGAGAGGAATGGAGAGAATTAATGAAAAGGGGACAAGAAAGGAGTGAAGAGAACTGTTTTGTTCAGGATGAGGATCTGACATGGTACTGTATATAACCATAGTGAAGAGTGGAAGGTGTGGTGGTGTATGAAGATGGATATACTGTACTGTACTGTATATGGGAATGGGAATTGTAAGAATTGAAAAAATAGTGTGATGGAATGAAAGAGTTGATTTTGAATGATTTGGGAATTGTCATTGAATGAGTCATATTTGGTGATCATTTGTACACATGTACTCATTTTGTTCTGAGCGGTGAGCAGATTTAGCAGAAGGACTTGTCCTGACTGTGTTTCAATTTGAGTGAAGAGTAGTTTTCCTACTATTGCTAGACAGGGTGTTTATTTAGGTTTATATCATATCCGTCCATTCTTCTTAAAAAGGGACAGCCCCTGAAAGTTAATGAAAAATATTTTATTAAAAAAAAAAAATTAAATTTATTGGCATGTCATTGGATTAACAATTGGATATCTTGTTTATGTGTAATATAAATCTTTTCCTGTCTTGTGGTAACATATGATGATAATGGTTTTTTTTTTTATTGTAATGATTTGGTGAGGTAATTACTGCACTGTATATAATTAAGGATTATATAGCTTATACTAGGAATGAGTGCTTATGAGTTGTAATGATCTTTCAAATGGTATTTTGTTGATCATGCTCATAAATAGTTTCTAGAGGATATAATGAAACTAATGCGTATTATTGGGAATTAAATCTCAAGTATTTCGAGATATTAAACTTCATGTGTTGTTGGTAAATAAACTATTTGTGTTTGTAGTCCCTGTGACTCCTTGGGTAGAGTGGTTGTCTCTAGCGTGACTGGGCTCCACTGACTATAGGTCAAATTTGTACACATGTTGGCAACCTGACAAGTTATCCTAGATGAAAAATATATTTTTCATTGTTCATAATACACAAAGCCACTCCAACACAGATACTCATTATAGTTCAAATCAGCATAATGTGCATTGCCCTTAAATGTATTTTCATCGTAAGCATGTGCAGAACATAATGTATAGGTGTGCGAATGAATTTTTCTCTCCACCACCAGCTTTGCACCATGATGAGGGTGAGGAGGAAGCTGGGTGGATTGAGGGGGTGGCCATCCTGATCTCTGTGGTAGTAGTTGTTGTTGTGACGGCCTTCAATGACTACACCAAGGAGAAGCAGTTCAGGGGTCTCCAGAACCGCATTGAGGGAGAGCACAAATTCTCTGTCATCCGGGCAGGCGAGGTTGAGCAGATTGGTGTCGGGGACATAGTTGTTGGGGACATCTGCCAGGTAAGAGAGAATACCAAAAATGAATCTCTGGATGCTTAGAAAATGTAGAATATAGAACTTTTTATTCATTTGCAAATTAATGAGTAAATTACTTTTAGTATTGTAATGAAACCTTGATAAGTCATAACTTATGGATCTCGGGCCTCTCTGACATACCAAAATTCCAAATTATCAAGCCACTTTCCTCATTTGCTTCCAATCAAACTGGAAAATATCAGTGCCCATACACTTTTGCATTGGCCAAAAAAGTAATGGCTTATACAGTAATCAGATTGAAGGGAAATTGAATCCTCTAAACTACAAAACCGATTCCTTACTTGTATGCTGATGTAATTTGTTTCCTGGCATGGTTTTGAGGAATTGGTAGCCCTCCTATATAATCACAAGAGGCAACATCCTTTAGTTTGTTGATTCCCTTTACATGATATATTTTGCACTCATTATTTTTAAATTACTATATACTGCTGTATATACAGTACTGTATTATAACCAAAGAGAATACAATAATGGATGCCATTAAATGTTAATCAAAGTACATGGGTCATTTATACTGGTCATCCATTGCACGGCCAACCTTCACCTTGCATCCCAGGTACTGGTACTGTGTATGTTTTAAAAGTAATGAATGATCAAAAGACAACTTATTCACACTTTAGTCAATACAGTAATGTTTGCTGCTTTTTCATTTTTTCATACGGCAAAAATCAACATCTACAATATGTTATTTTTTAATTCTTGTTCATTCTCTTTTCAGATAAAGTATGGTGACCTATTACCTACAGATGGAGTATTGGTACAGAGTAATGACTTGAAGATAGACGAGTCCTCTTTGACAGGAGAGTCAGACCATGTCAAGAAAGGGGTGGATGTAGATCCTATGGTGCTCTCAGGTATGTTGGTAATGTATAAAACTAATCCCTCACTGTACACTATGTAAAGGACTAGTGCAAAATTGTGTTGTATAAGTAGTATAAGGTTACTCTAGAACAAAAGATCCCAATCATCTGCAGATTATTCACCAGAAAATTTTTTCTTCCACATTCCCACTTTGTCCGTAACCCATAAAGACTGCAGTCCCTCGTGGCAGCCAGTCATGTCGAATGTTGAATATTTACCCCAAAGTGAAAAACATATAATTCTTACTCCTGATTTATCAGTACAGCTGTAATTATAGTAAAAATGCACATATAACATTATTTTGACCAAATGTTCTTACATAAAATGCTGAAAGAAATATAGACATATTTTTATAAGTAAAACATAAATGAAAATTACATTACACTATACAATATATGGCAGAAAGTAAAATGAGAAAGAGAAAAATAGAATGGTTAGAGACATGAGTAACTAGAATGACCTTCTATCTGTGGCTAGGGAGTGTGATTACATTCAATGCCATTGTAAGAGGTGAGGGGCAGTGTCAGGAGGAAACCTCTCCCCAAGGCTGATAATGTGACAAAGGCCACAGGAGGAACTAGTTTTCACTGACTAAAGCTCAAAATAGCAAAAACACATACTACTTATAGCCTTTCATGTTATTGTTGATAAAAGGCTCAGTGGAGAAAAGTGTATCATCAATAATTGTTGATATTAGTATTTAATGCGTTGAGAGTGAAGGCTTGATGAAATAGTTTCTGAATATCTACAGGTACACATGTCATGGAGGGAAGTGGCAAGATTATTGTGACAGCAGTAGGGGTGAACTCACAAGCAGGCATTATCTTCACTCTACTGGGTGCTGCTGCCGATGAAGAACAAGTTGAGGCCAAGAAACGTAAAAAAGGTACGATTCCCTTTGTTCATTTGATAATGATGGGGTTTTAATCCTGTTCCATCCCTTCTCTCGGATCAAGGGAAGCATTGCTTATTCCCCTCCTCTCCCCCACCCAGTCCCCCTCCATGACTAGATTTCCTTTTTATCTCACTGCCTTAATGACTTTGCTCACATGCTCCCTGTCCCATCCAACCTCCCTCCCTCACTCCCTCCCTCACTCTAGCCTCACGAATGATGTGCTATAACCTCCAATTTACAGAATGGTGATTTTCTTAACATCTGTGGCTACTACTTGCTGTTGAGGGTGTACAAAGAACAGTTGCATCTGAGCTTCATTGTGATTTAAAATATTGTAATTTACTTTTATTATTATTTTCGTTAAGTGAAAGTTTTATTTAACAAAGGGACTGAGAAGTTGGGTTTCCATTTGTGTACCATGAAGCTCAGACTCATATTTTTGTGTTTCTCAGTAATCAGCCAAAATAATGATAATAGTGTGATGTTCATCCCTGTTAAATCTTTAAATGACTCAATTAAACCTCTCACATTTTATCATCCAAGGCATCCACTGATAAATTTATTTATTATTTATTTTTTATTTTTTTATACTAAGGCCCACCCTTTTACCTACCTCTTGCATGTTGCACCCAAAATGAGAGCCAAAACTTTTAATTTTTAAAGGCGAATGATATAGTTCTAGGCATGTTAGTACAGCCAATTATTGGATTTTTGAAAGCTAACTGGAACATGACAGTAGATGATCCACTCCTAGAAAAATTAGCTTAGGGATGGCAAATTTTAAACAAAGGTACCTAGCTGATTTTATACTTTTCATAGAGATTGATAATTATACTTGAGTGAGTTATCTTTGTTTCTTTGAGCGACAACATTATGTAACACTTGAGTTTGTACTAGCCATTGCACTACTAGCTGCTGAGTCTAGTACTTAGTGAGTGAGGACCTCAAAATTCCACAATTGTAGTCGGGCTTGGTACACCCTAGATGCTTGTGCCAGAAGTATCCAGAGTACTTTATTGCTCTACTTTATATGTACCTTATATTGGCTATTCTTTTAGTTATTTTAGAGTATTAAGTATCATATTAGGAGGTCATTCTTTTATTTTCCTCTTCTAATTATGTTTTCATTCCCTTGTGTTTGTACTCATGCAGTCCACAAAATTTGCCTCGACCTTGTAAAAGACTAATTTGTGATGGTGCACTTCGCTAATTTCAACAAGCCTTGGAAGAAATGATATACTGGTGTTAGTTTAGTGCACAGTCTCAACAGGTTTGAGTCATAAAGTTTGGTTTGTGAATGTGCAGTTTTGATTCAGTTAAGTTAACACACTGTATACTTTTTGTAAGTGATGCCATACTATATTGACTACATTCTAATAAGTACCCAAGGTTCTCATTAAATAGTATACTGTATAGGCAACATCGTTAATCAATGTACAAAAGCTATGCTATGTGTCAACTCCCATTTTGTATTGGGTGGACTTGGAATGATGGTTCATTACTGTACAATTCATAAACTCGTATCATAATGGCTATATTGAAAGTTGTTCATATTTTTGGCATTACAGTATTGTAGACCTCCTGATAATGACCAAGTGACCTCTGCTGACTGACAGTTGTGGTATAGCCTGTTTGAACAGTAGTCCTCATAACCAGATTTCTGAAGTAATCATTAGTGTTTTTTCTCTTACTTGTGCCACATAAAAGGAAAAGATGCTTTACGGATTTAATTTGTATACCCCATCTAGTGACTAATGATTTTTATTCCTTTTTTTGACATCTTTTTTTGCATGTAACCCCCCTGAACCAACCAACCAACCACTACTACTGTTGTTGAATCCTTCACCACCATCATCACCCATCACCGCTTGTGTGCCCCCCTCAAAAAAACAGAGGCGAAAAAACAACGGAAAAAACAGAAGAAGGGGGATCTGGGCGAAGAGCTCATTGGCGTCAATCCTAGTACGACTCTTCTGGCTTTTAGTATTTCACCTCCTCCTTCTCCTTTGCTGCCTATTGTCTTTTTATTTTCCAGGATATGTACTTGTTTTCTTTCTAAACTTTTTGTCACTTGCTTCATCTGTTGCCTACCTGTGACCCAGCTCTGTATATGAATGTGTCTGTGCCCTTTTTGTCATTATTAACATTTTTGGACATGTACTGTGTCCCCCAAACATAATTTTTTGCACTGTATCCTTGCCAAGACAATGCTAAATCCAGAGTACCATAGGTGATATAATTTCTTTCCCAGTCTCTGTGTACTGCAGTGTCCATGTTCGTCGCAGATTAGTTGATGTGGTAGATAATGTGTTCTGATGTTGTATAGTAAAATGTTTTGCTGCCACTGTTCTTTCATGAACTTCTTGTCATTGTGTTGGCAATGTTCAATGCCATTGATATAACTCATAATTTAATACTGTATTGCAATTATGTTGTAAATGGAATCCCCTAAAAATTGGTTTTCTATCAAAATTTTATATAGTAGATAATTTAATGCATGTTTCTTTCATAATTTATACAATATGAATTAAATATTTTCTTGTTTTGATCTTTCAAGTATTGCTCTGCCTGAGCCATTATCAGTCAGCTATCATTCATTTCTTGTAAGAAGCATCATTACCATGATTACTGTGTAAGAATGCTCATGACAACAAACACCATGGCTCCTTGCCCTCAATGTGAGTACAACTAACATCCTGATCCCTCTTGCCTCCCACCTTCCCTCTTCCCTCCCACCTTCCCTCTTCCCTCCCACCTTCCCTCTTCCCTGCCTCCCCCCAACAGACAAGCAAGGTGATGGTGAGGCGGGCGTCGTGACGGGAAACCTAGGCAACTCACATCATGTTACTGCAAACTCCACTGATGCTGATGGTGACGTGAGAAACAACAAGCACACCAAGGAGGAAGAGGAGGACGAAGATAAACCCTCAGGTGGTGGTGGGGGTCAAGAAAAGTCAGTCCTGCAGGCCAAACTCACCAAGCTCGCTATACAAATTGGCTACACTGGTAAATATGACCCTAAAATATGGACTCCTGTATTTTTTTCTTTACAAGTGGTCTCTACTAGTCACTTTACATTTATCAAAAATAAAATAATAATAATGACATTCCCCTGCAGAAATGAATTTTGTCAGTTCGTATCTTGAGAACAAATGTTACAAGACTCTCTGGTAATTAATTAAATTTAGTGGATACTGTAATATATGTATATAGATAGGAAGATAGATATGTATATATATAAGAGGTGTCAGTTTTTATGGAGGTGTATGTGCCATAATGAAGGATTGAGATCTGCAGTATCTCTACTTTTTCCATCATGGACTCGATATCAAATGTCACGAATATACCAATAAAGCTGACTTGATATGGGAAGCCATTTAGCATTGAGTATGCCCATATCTCAAATACAGTAGGTTTGCCTATTGCACGCCTATTTGGGCAGCAGAGGCGCTCGCGTAAAGAGAAATCACACAGTATTTATTCATCTTTATATCAGGAAAATTACATATGGGTGGCCACTGCCTCACACTGACAATTGCAGAGCCTTTATATGTCAAAATGCAAGGTATAGTACAGGGATGGAGTGAATACAAGTGTTGTGTATTCGATTACGAATATTTCAGATTTCAACTAATACAAATACACTGTAATACTGTTAATTCAAATACAAATACGAATACTTCATTAGAGTGTTCATGAATGCATTCATGAATACTTTTCGTTGAAAAATAACTTTTGCATGTAGGTAACTCAGCAATTGGCATAGCATTGTACTAAAGTTATTCAATAGTAAAATGACTTCATGAACTTATGACTGATGCCAGTATTCAATACAGGTTTATCACACCTACCTTAATTAAGTAGACATATTAGTGTGTTTTCCCAAGATTTCCAGTACTGTATATAGTTAATTAGTTTTGAAAGAGACACAAAATATATCAAAATATATACTATACTCCTTTTACGGTAACTTGGCCCAGTAGCCACGCCCCCTTGATAGGCCTTGATAGCTGATTGGTTGATTTATAACTGTTCGTGTCGCTTCCCTTACATTGACATTGAATATGGTTACATCCTTTTCCTTTCTCTAATATTGATGGAATTTAGGAACATTAAAATATAAACGATTTTTAAGCATCAGTTGCTATGCAGTTCTACAGAAAGGATGGTAAGCTGGTAAAATTCCTAAATATATATCTTCGGAAGTCGTAGCTAACATCATCACATACACGTTCGGACATAGCCTACTCAATATATCTTTGTTTTGTAGTCAATATAAACTATTGAGAAGCTAATGGAACAACAAATAGCAAACAATATCTAGTAAACTACACCATACACACTCTACTTATAGTCCAAGTCCTTATATAACTGAAAAAACTCGAAAAATAGATGGGGTATAGTGGGGAGGTTGTAATGCCAGCGGAACAGCTATCCTATCCAGGCACCAGGCGGGAAAATCAAGCACAGCTCGCTCCACCTGTCGCGGATTTCCATCTGTCACACTCGATAGCAACTTAATTACAATATATTGCTTATAAATATTTAATATATCATTTCATTACGGGAACATAATCGTAACCAAAATAATAACAGATGGTGGAGCAAGCTGTGCTTGATTTTCCCGCCTGGTGCCTGGATAGAATAGCTGTTCCGCTGGCATTACAACCTCCCCACTATACCCCATCTATTTTTCGAGTTTTTTCAGTTATATAAGGACTTGGACTATAAGTTGAGTGTGTATGGTGTAGTTTACTAGATATTGTTTGCTATTTGTTGTTCCATCAGCTTCTCAATAGTTTATATTGACTACAAAACAAAGATATATTGAGTAGGCTATGTCCGAACGTGTATGTGATGATGTTAGCTACGACTTCCGAAGATATATATTTAGGAATTTTACCAGCTTACCATCCTTTCTGTAGAACTGCATAGCAACTGATGCTTAAAAATCGTTTATATTTTAATGTTCCTAAATTCCATCAATATTAGAGAAAGGAAAAGGATGTAAACATATTCAATGTCAATGTAAGGGAAGCGACACGAACAGTTATAAATCAACCAATCAGCTATCAAGGCCTATCAAGGGAGCGTGGCTACTGGGCCAAGTTACCGTAAAAGGAGTATAGTCTCATTTTGTAGACCTCACTTTTATTTTTTGGTGTATTAATTTTTTTTTTTTTTTCAATTATGCTACTTTTTGTGAAACTGAATGGTGATATTAAAAAACTAAAGTATATTACAAATATCTTAGTGTGGTCTGAAACATGTCGCCTTCCAGGCTTTCACTGGCAAATGGCAACTGAGGCAAAACTAAACAGTAACAGGGTGCTGCGGTCACCGCCGGCCACGTACACGTTGGCCAAACAGGAAACTAGAGTTGCAAGGAACAATAACTCTGTTATTTCTGATGACGGATTTAGGATTATTCGTCTGATTATTCGAGGAATATGAATACTTTTCCCAAGTATTCGAATACGAATGCGAATACCTTGATGTCTGATAACAATTATTTGAATACGAATACATCCAAATACTGTATTCGAATACGAATTCCCCAACCCTGGTATAGTACAGTATTTGGTAATTGTGATTTGATTATGAGTCACAGTAGCAATGAATATAAATTCTTACCAAAGAAATAGCAGTACAGAAGCACATTAAAAGTGAGAGATGGGGCTCCAAGGCTGGCCGTGACACTATGTTGGCCTCCCCACTGTTCCTCCCTAGGTACCACCACTACCCTAACCTGCTACCACACCCACTCACTAGCACTAAATTCAAGTTGATCTCATTCACTTTGTCCATAAACCCTTCAAACTGAAGGGTTCATCCTCTTCTTGTTCTTGACTGTTCTGCCTGTTGCCGCCTAGGTAACGAGTGATTAGGATTTGTTTCCATTTGCTTATTTCAACGTTGTGCCTGTCAGTGTAAAATTGGAACAGCTTGTCAAGACCAAACATATTTTCGTTGGTTTGCCGCTTGGAGGTTTCTGTAGTCTTCAAATCATGTTTGAACTTATCCAGGGCACAGAGAATGTGGCTGAGGCTTCCTCTTTGTTCTTCCATATTGTACATACGGTAGACCTTGCCAGCCCAAACTCTTTGGCAATCAACGCGTTCCTCTTCCCTCCTCCTTCATCACCTGAATCTTCAGAGCATGCGACAGAAATTTCTTCTTAGGCTCGACCTTTGGCATAGTGAAGGCAGGTATTGGTTGGTAGGGTGTAGGGTTGGGGGTAACAAGTCGGCAACAATGGAGATGGGGTTATACTGGACTCGAGGGAGTGGGAGACTGACTGATTGAAATTGAGAAGCAGGCTGGGGGGAGTGGCTGGTTGTAGAGTGGGTTTGGGGAAGCGGCTAGTTTCATGCGGACACCAGATATAGACGCGCTTATTGGAACTGCTACGGAATTGGGCCACTCTCGACCACAAAAACTCGCGCTGTGGAAGCATCGCTCTTAATAAAATAAAATGGTTATGATTTGGGGTTCCTTGCGTAAAAAATAGGTGAATCGTGCATTGAAAATATGCGCAATGACCAAACCTACTGTACAATATTGTGGCATTTGTACCTCTTTTGAAGACCATGCCTCAGATGATACAGTATCAAAGGAATATTATATTCACTAATACTTATTTTCTCTTTCAGGTTCTTTCATTGCTGTGCTAACAGTTGTGATTCTGATTGTTCGTTTCTGCGTACAAACCTTTGTTATAGATAACAATCCATGGAGTCCATTTTACGCAAATCATTTTGTTAAGTTCTTTATCATTGGTGTGACGGTGCTGGTGGTGGCAGTGCCTGAGGGGCTACCCTTGGCTGTCACTCTTTCCCTTGCCTATTCTGTTAAGGTAAGCTTTAATTAAGGTTTTGGATTTTCTTCTTAAGTAAAAGTGAAGTTAGCTATGGCACCCAGAAAATGTATAAAATACAGTAAAAATAATTAAATTGCTTGAACAGTATATGATATTTGGTAGCCAATCAACAACCACATTATATTCTGTACCGTATCCATTTGTAGATTGTTTCTGGCCAGATGCACTGTTGCTTATATGGTTTTTAGTAATTTGTGATAGGAATTTGTATTCTATGGTAATGCAAGAGTATGGGAGTGTATTTCAAATTGCATATAACAGTAAATTATAATGATTATTTGGTGGAAATTATTTAAAGTGGAGGCTTACTTTTTCACCCTTACATGCCCTTTAGATTCATATTTTTTAGTCTGACAGTATGGTCTTTCCATAGTTAATTGTACTAAAAAAAAAGCCTTCATGTGTTCTCTTATCCTGATTATTTTGTTTATGTTCCCATTATCTGACAGAAAATGATGAAAGACAACAATTTAGTGCGTCATCTGGATGCTTGTGAAACTATGGGCAATGCCACTGCAATCTGTTCAGACAAAACTGGTACGCTGACCACCAACCGCATGACTGTGGTGCAATCCTATATTTGTTCAGAGGATCACAAAACAACACCCAAGTATGAGTCACTACCACACCAAGTTGCAGACCTCCTCCTGCATGCCATGAGTGTCAACTCTGCCTATACATCACGTGTCTTGCCTGGAGACAACCCTGGCGATCTACCTAAACAGGCAAGTTTATTAAGGTGTTGGCTTGAATGAAATCTAACCCCTGTGCTTGGTAGAAAGTTTTTATCCTTTGGCTTAGGGATGTGGCAACCCCATCACCCACCGCTTCTGTTGTGCAAGTAGCTTCGTAACCCCTAACTTTAGGGATCCCAATGATAATGGGTTGGCAACAGTAAAGGCATTCGGCCTTAAAAACTACTCCAAAGCTGGAGCTGCTTTGACTTCCTGGAGAAAGGCCATCAGAAAAAATGGAAAACTAACACATGCTTGCAGGGTAAATGCCTCAAAATATGAAACAAGTTGTATGAAAGACGTGAAGTTGGCCACCCACAAACCTAGCCTTAGGCCTTTACACTCTCTAGACGGTTGAAATGATACTGATGTTACCTGTTATAATCAAATTCCACTACAGCATTTTACTTATTCACAAAAACATTGCAAAATTTATTTATGTGAGAAATGTAATACATTAAAGTTAAACTTAGCTAAACAAAATTTTGTTGGGTGTATTAGTTTAGCTGTCCTGTATGTGAATGGAAGTTTTTGGATTAGTAACGCTTACATCAATGGTTATGACAAAGGTTCTTTGCTGCAGGTTGGGAACAAGACAGAATGTGCACTTCTGGGCTTCATATTGGACCTGGGCAAGAGCTACCAGGCCATCAGAGATGAAGTATCTGAGGAATCCTTCCACCGAGTGTACACTTTCAACTCAGCTCGCAAGTCCATGTCCACAGTGATTCACAAGGATGGTGGATACCGTATCTTTACAAAAGGTGCCTCTGAAATTGTTATGAAAAAGTAAGTGGCAGTAAATTACCTTCTTGATGCATAATAATAAACATGCTTTGAGTGTGATTGAGGTATTGTACATCACAAAATTTTTCCTTTCCATTTTTGGCCCTGATCTAATCATTGAGCTACTTAAAATAATGGATATCTGATAATCTTCAGTTTGTCTGGTGGTTTTAAACCTTTCCCTTTAATATTAAGGGGAAAGAAAGAAATCCATTTTATTGATGTGTGGAGATGGACAGTATTAATAATACAGTAATCAATGAGTTGATTTCTTTAGTTCCCGTCTGAGAGTATCTCAATACAAATTTCTTTAACTGCATCTTCATCTACCCATTGTAGATAATCTTCAAGGTTTTTGCTAGGTGCTTGGTACCTAATGAAGTTCTTCCATCAGAGTGAGAGGACATTGTTTGGCACTGTGACTGTCAGCTGGACAGACTTAAATCAAGCATATTTCTGAGTATATTTATGGTTGGCTTCAAATACTTATAATTTCTTTCACTTCTTTCTTATTTACAGTCATTTATATGCTTTTCTGTTTTTCTTTACATAACATTTTGATCAGCTTACCTTGATTGATGGCTCATTGCATTTTTACTCAATTCTTTAAAAACAATCTGGTAAGGTGAAAGGAATTGATCCTGCTTCTCAGCTGCTGCTGCTGCTTCTGCTCTGTGTAATAGCATATTCCTGTATTCGGACAAGGATAATGTGCAGGTTGTACCAGGTATATTGTGGGTAGTACTTGGACAAGTTGTGTTGAAAATAAACACAATTTGGGGAGATAGGCCTGAGATGTATGGTGGCTGATCATCTGTTAACCACCTTTACAGCTTTATAATGTGCTGTCTAACCATGTGTCTAGTGGTGGCATAGTAACAGCACTCAACCTATGTAGGGTTGAGTCCCACTTCTGTTAGTTGTGTGTGTGTGTGTGTGTGTTTTTTTTTTTTTTTTTTTTTTTTTTTAATGAACATGTTGATGTTCTCCCGGGGCAGAATGGCTTCCTGCCCCACAGACCCCTGGTACACTCTGGTCGTAGTGAAAAAACAAACTAAAATAAAGGAGGGGCTGGCCCTATATGCCTGGGCTACCGAAGCACATCCCAGGGAAATGGGACCAGAGCTTACTGGACCAGGGAGTCTGGGGGCCTCCGACCGCCAGGGAGATTGGGGAGAAGGCTTTGATCCCACAGCCAGTGTTGTGGGCCCAAGTCCACGTTACCACAAGAGCTACAAGTGGGGCCGCACCTTCCATGAGACCAGCCCTGAAGGGACCATAAGGGGGAGGGAGTTTACGCTGCTGCATGCAAGGGGAAATGCACTCCCTGTGTACTGGCAGTCCACACAGCAGTGAAAAAAAAAAAAAAAAAAAAAGCCTGTGGTTGCAGTACACCTCACGTGGGTTTTTAATCCATGTGGGCAGATCTCGTCAAATCCACTAGAATATGACCAGATCCTACAACAATCTTTATTCTAGCCCTGTGGAGGATGACTAATATTCACAGAGAATAAAGTTAGCCCCCTTGGGCCGAAAATGAACATGTTTAAATCACCAGTTCCTCATCCCTCTTCACGGGAAGATTATTTAATGAAAACTAGTTGTACCTGGCCCGATTCACTGGTCCAACCAAACTTGAAGTGATTAGGTACAGTGCCAGAAGGAGGAGTAACAACAATCAATTTTCAATTTTTTTTTGTATTTCAGCATGGTTTACATACAGAGTTTTTTGCTCAATCCTTTACCTGCCGCATTTTTTTCTTTTCTTAAGTTTTGTTTATGTAAGTTGATGTCGTAGCGTGGCAGGTAAAGGATGTACTGAAAAAAATAAACTGTATAAAGCATAAACAGCATAAACTTCTATGTGTTGTGGTCAAACTTTCATTGCAAAACTTCAGTGTGCACAACATTTTTTGTCTTCTGGTTTGGAGTCAATATATAGATGTTCTCTGCATTTCCAACACGTGAAAGTGCAACATAGAGTTGCCCATGTGTGGAGGCAGAGAGATCAAGCCTTATAGATGTCATGGTTTGACCTTGGCTCTTATTAATAGTCATTCTAAATGACAGCTTCAGAGGGTATTGTAATCTTTGAAATGTGAAGTACCTAAAACCTTCCCTGGGTCATGCTCTTTTCAGAATATGTATGGTTTGTACGGTCTATTCCTTTTGGTTCGGGAGAAAAATGCACACAGACAAACACACACACACACACACACACACAGATGCCTCTCTTTTATAGATACTGTAGATACAGTAGCTTATTTTAGTCCATTCCATGAGTACTCCACCGGTATTGGGGAATAAATAATGTACTTTCTCTCCATAGGTGCTCATTCATCCATGGTAAGGATGGACGGCTAGAGAACTTCTCAAAATCAATGCAGGATCGCTTAGTTCGAGAAGTGATTGAACCCATGGCTTGCAACGGTCTTCGCACAATCTCAGTTGCTTACCGAGACTTTGTTCGAGGGAAAGCTGAAATCAATCAGGTACATCATTTTGTTTGAAGGTCAGAAAAGGTAATTAGTTAACTGTGATTCAGTCACTGTTTCAGGAGGAAGAATGTACTTTTGTCAAGAGATTACAGGAAAACTGTTGGTTAGCTGTAGCCATCATGAGTAGTTTACCAGAATTAATTACACTGAGTACTGTAGTGTAATAACTGAAAAATATGTAGGTCAAACTCTGAGGAGCCATTTACTGTGGATGAATTTTGGATGCAACTTGTTCCTCCAGACTATATCATGAAATGGTCTTCCTCATTGCTGGATGTGCTACTTTACCACATAATGTGAAGAAATCAGTCATTAAGAAAAGTTGAACCCTTGTTAACTCAATAATGACACAGTTTTGCCAGCTATCCATCAAAACAGTGTCCAGTTGGGTTTATTGAGAAATTTTGCAATTATACATGCCTTGCTACCTGTCAAATATGTAACGTGCAATAAATAGATGGAGAGGGAATGTTATTAGCTTATGAGGAAAAGCCTTGGTTGATGTCATAACTGGACTGAGTTGGTAAGTACAGTATCTCCCAAAACTCTTTGGATAATGTACTGTCCAATCTAACACAATGGATGATGCTATGTGAAAGAGTTATTTTACATGTTGATGAATATTTGTAGTGAAATGGTAGCATTGATTTGCTTATTAACTTTACCATCAACAATGTCTAACCATCCATATCCACCTTACCAAGATGACATATGATCCGGCACTGTTATCAATTAAGACTTTTCCTCAGTTAGCAACTTTTTTACACTATCTTGAAAGTATTAATATATAAAAAAGTTGTCATGTTGAATAATTTTATTTCTCTGTGTGACCCTTCCTTACGTTTCAACGTTTGTTGTTTTCCCCTTGTCATCCTCATCTTGTATTATTATATACTGTAGTGGCACCCAATATCTATGTACTGTATTGTTTGTCACATCATTTTAGGTACATTTCCTTGATTCAGGTACACTTTGAGAATGAGCCCATCTGGGATGATGAGGACCACATCATCAGCAACCTGACCTGCCTTTGTGTGTTGGGCATTGAGGACCCAGTGAGGCCAGAAGTGCCCGATGCCATACATAGGTGTCAGCGGGCGGGCATTACCGTGCGCATGGTCACAGGTGACAATATCAACACAGCCCGCTCCATTGCCTCAAAATGCGGCATTCTGCGTCCAGGTGACAACAGTCTCATCCTGGAAGGAAAGGAGTTCAATAGAAGAGTCAGAGACTCCTCTGGGAAGGTGAGTGACTGTATATTGTGTCTGATGATTGTGGTGTTAATGCTAAGAAAATAATGTGTGTGGCATTTGCAAGACGTAGAAAAGCATGATTAAAATTCAGTTAGAATAGTGGCCAGGTGAAGAGAAACCTGCTTATGTGTTAGAATTCGTTTTTAATTCGTATGTATGTAAATTCAAAGCACAGAGCAAGCAATATTTCTGGGAATCAGGCATCCAGTCATATTTATGTTGATAAAAAGAAATTGGTACTTAACGATGGTGGTGATGATGAAGTAAAGGATCTATGTTTCACTGCAATGCATGCATATCAGGGAGTACATCCATAACAACATTAGTTTATAACAGGAGAAATGTATGTTACTATTCTCTTGTTTCCCACTATCAGGTCAAGCAAGAGCTCATGGATAAGGTGTGGGTAAACCTTCGTGTGTTGGCCAGATCATCTCCCACTGATAAATATACACTTGTGAGAGGCATCATTGAGAGTACACTGAGCACCAGTAGAGAGGTGGTGGCTGTTACTGGTGATGGCACCAATGATGGGCCAGCCCTCAAAATGGCCGATGTTGGCTTTGCTATGGTGAGCACTTTTGTTGGTTTGTTCAAGTTTATGTTCTATCCAAAATTGACCTTATCTTTGCTATATAGACTTTGTTAGGATTGGCAAAATGTATTTGAAACAGATCATTGATTACTAAACAATTGCACAATTTAAAAAAAAGTAAAATTTTAAGAATTTAATATATATATCCATGGTACAGTACACTACTTTACTTTAGTATGCTGTTCTGTATTTCTCCCAACACCATTTTGTTTTCCCTTCAAAGGGTATTGCAGGTACAGATGTAGCAAAGGAGGCATCGGATATCATCTTGACAGATGATAATTTTACCTCCATTGTGAAAGCGGTCATGTGGGGCCGCAATGTATATGACTCTATTGCCAAGTTTCTGCAGTTTCAGCTGACAGTTAACGTTGTTGCCGTTATTGTAGCATTTGTTGGTGCGTGTGCCATCAATGATAGCCCCCTCAAGGTAAGTTGAGTTTTCACAACTATGCATAGATATGCCTATAATTGCTACATTATATATGCCACCAAAGACAAGAACATGGGATTATAATGAATATTTAGAACTAATAAATTTCACAGAGAAGAACCTCAAAGAAATGCTACAAAGGATGGAAGATAAAGCTCAAAGGTTGAAATTAACAGGACTCTTTAACACCAATATAGATTGGAGAAATTATGAAGCAAAGGCAACAGAAAACCAATGGAATAATAAATTACTAGATTTATTTCATGACTTCTTGTTAACACAACACATTACTAATAATACAAGAATAAGAGGAACTGATGAACCATTACTATTAGACTTAATATTTACTGCTTTGCGCAGTGGCAGTATCGTAACCAATGAGGTTGAGGTGGATGCTGCTGCGGAAAGCTAAATCCGTTAGTATTGGGAAAAGATTCACCTCGGTGACCTACCCTTCCTCAGGAAGGGTAGGTAAGCCTTACCCTGCCTCCACGTGGCAACATCGGGTAACCCCTCCTTTTTTTACCATTTTTTATAAAGCAGGAGGTGTGGGGGATTGGATTTTAGCTTCCCCCACATATAGGTTTTAGTAATTGTATATATCTTTTTAGTTTTTAACATTTTTTTAACATCCTTTTAACATCAGTGTGACCCTTTTTTTTAATGCTGACGGCCCGTGTCCCTCCGGAAATGAGCGCTGCATTGGCCTTGCCAGCCATCAGCGGCCCCCCAGTGGGGGAGTGGACAGATATGGCTGCGGGCGGGGGGGGGGGGGGGGTCTCCGGGTTTCCCTGTGGGGGGAGGGGGGAAGGGGGAGTGCATGAGAGTGGTAGCAGTGAATGTGAATGGGATGGTTTAAAAGACGAAAAGGCGAGAAATAGTTGAATGTTTTAAGAATGGAGGAGTAGATGTGATGGGAGTGACTGAGACACACTTGAAAGGATGGGGAGTGGAGGAGTGTGAGGCTGGAGGAGAGAGTGTGATGTGGGAGGGAATGGAGGGAGGTGTAGTGTGGACAGGAATGAGTGAGAAGTGTAAAGGAAGAGGGAGGGAGGGGTGTGCAGTGCTGGTATCGCCAAGGGTATGGAAGAGAGTAGATGGACATGGATGGTGTGGGACGAGAGTGGCATGGATGACAGGGAAGATTGGATTGGTCAAGTATGCATGGGTGTGTGCGTATGCACCTGTGAATGAGAGGAATAAGGCGGGGAGAGAGAAAATGAGAGATTTCTGGGAGAAGTTGAATGGGTGTTTGAGGAAGTTTGAGAGTGGGAGGAAGATTGTAATGATGGGTGATATGAATGGGAAAGTAGGAAATGAGAGAGTAGGAAGTATTGTTGGTAAATGGGGTGTGGAAGGAGTGAATGAGAATGGTGAATATCTGGTGGACGTCTGTGCTGAGAGGGGGTTGTTCTTGGCTAACACCTTCTTTCAGCACAAGATGATCCACCGGTATACATGGAGGAGAAGGGATGATAGAGGAGAACAAAAGAGTTTGATTGATTATGTGGCAGTGGATGAAAGGTTGAGGAAGGATGTGTATGACGCAAAAGTGGTGAGAGGAATGGTCCATTGCTCCGACCATTTTGCGGTGTTGGTGAGGATGAAGGTTAGGGTTAAGTGGGAGTATGGTAGGAGGGATGAAGGGGTGAGGAATAAGAGGGAGGTGGCTAGTGGGAAATTAGATGTAGAAGAGTATAGGGAGGAATATAAGAGGAGGGTGGGTGAGGTGCTGGGGGATGTAAGGATGTGGATAGGGGAGGGAGTGGGAGTGAATGCGGTGTATGAAATGTTTAAGACGATAGTATTGAGGACAGCAGCAGAGGTAGTAGGATATAAGACACAGAATAGGGGCAAGAAAGGGAGTGCTTGGTGGACAGAAGAAGTGAAAGATGCCGTAGAGGAGAAAAGGAAGGCATATAGGAGAACATTACAGAGGAATGTGCCGGAAGAAGTGAGAGAGAGATGGAAAAGAGAATATAATGTGTGTAAGAGATAAGTGAAAAGGATGGTGAGTGAGAGTAAAAGGAGAGTGGATGAGGAGTTTGGTATGAAGCTGAGTGAAAAGTTTAAAGAGAACAAGAAATTATTCTGGAAGGAGGTGAAAAGAGAAAGAGGAGAAGGAAAGTCTGGTAGTGTGAGAATGAAGAGAGAGGATGGAGTTACTGTGAGTAGAAGTGAGGAAGTGAAAGAAGTGTGGAAGAGGCATTTTGATTGGTTGATGAATGGGGGGACGGGAGGGGAGGCGGTGGTGACATGCATGGAGATGGAGGCAGGTGGTAGACGACAGGATGTACAGGGAGAATTAGGAAGGGAAGAGGTTAGGAAAGCAATAGGAAAGTTGAAGATGGGAAAGGCACCGAGGGTGGATGGGATAACTGCTGAAATGTTAAAGTGTGGGGGGGAGGTAGTGGTGGAGTGGATGTTGCTTATATGTACATTGGCCTGGAGGCAGGGAGAGGTGCCAGAGGATTGGAGGAGAGCCATAATTGTACCTTTGTATAAGGGGAAAGGGAGTAAGGATGAGTGTGGTAGCTATAGGGGAATAAGCCTTCTTAGTGTACCGGGGAAGGTTTACGGGAAGGTTCTTACTGAAAGACTGGTTGAAGTAACAGGGAATAAAGTTAGTGAGGAACAGGGAGGGTTCAGAAAGGGTAGAGGATGTGTGGACCAAATATTTGCATTAAAATCAATAGTGGAGAAATATATTGGGAAGGGTAAGAAGTTGTATGCTGCCTTCATGGATTTGGAGAAGGCATACGATAGGTATGATAGGAAAGCTATGACAGAGGTGTTGAGAATTTATGGTGTTGGGGGGCCTTTGCTGAAAGGCATTGAGGCTTTTTATGCAGATGCAGAAGCATGTGTACGGGTAGAGGGTGATCTAAGTGAGAGTTTTAATATTAGTGTAGGGCTGAGACAGGGGTGTGCTATGTCACCATGGTTGTTCAATATATATATGGATGGTTGTATGAGAGAGGTGAAAGCCAAAGTGAATGGTCTGGGGGTGAAGTTGAGGCTGCATGAAGCAAATTGGTCCTTGGTGGCAAGTTTGTTTGTGGATGACACTATGCTGATGGCTGAGAATGAAAGGAATTTACAGAGAGTGGTGGACGAATTTCAGTCTGTGTGTAAACGAAGGAAACTGAAGGTGAATGTAGGTAAAAGTAAAGTGATGGTATTTGAAAGAGCAGAAACTGAAGTGATTGACTTTGCTACACCCTACAGAGTGGCTGTACCAACTGGGACGAAGTGTGAGATAACTCTGAGGGGCGAGAGGATGGAGGAAGTGAAGGAGTTTAAGTACCTGGGTATAGTTATGTGTAAACATGGAAGTATGGAAGGAGAAATTAGGGAAAGAGCAGTGAAGGGTAGACAGGTCATAGGATCACTGGGGAGGATTATGAAGGGTAGAAGTGTGAGTATGGAAGTGAAAAGGGGACTTCGAAATAGTATAATCCTGCCAACACTGACATATGCGTCGGAGACATGGACATGGAGTAGGGCGCATCAGTCTAGAATAGGTGCTGTGGAAATGAGGTACTTGAGAGGAGCATGTGGACTTACTAGATGGGATGGAGAAAGTAATGAGAGTGTGTATGAGAGATGTGGTATGAATGAAAAGGCAATTGGCATTGAGTGTGGAGTGGTTGAGAGAGTGAAACGTGATACATTGAGATGGTTTGGATATGTGGAGAGAATGCAAGGCGAGGAATTTGTAAAGAAGGTGTATGGAAGTGAAATTGTGGGACCTGGTGTGAGAGGCAGACCTCCGGTCAGATGGCAGAACAGAGTGGAAGAGTATGTAAAGGAGAGAAGCGCGAGGGGCAGAGTGGGGCTTGAACAAGTAAGGAGGGAGTGTTGGAACAGGGAGAACTGGAGACACTTCTGCCATGGCCACCCCCTTGGGGGGAGTTCCCGGAGGGAACGAGGCGTCGGAGCTATAGATAGATAGATAGATAGATAGATAAACCACCTTTAGGAAAAAGTGATCATGTTGTAATTAAATAGGATTTCTTAATATCATATGACATAATAGAAGTCCAAGATAAACCAAACAAAATACAAAACTTCAAAAAAGGAAACTACAATGAATTAAAAAACTATTTCAGAAATATTAATTGGAACGAAAAGATTGACGTTGATAACATGAATGATCAATATTTAAATTTTTGCAAAATATATCATGAAGGAGTGAATAAGTACATCCCAAACAAAAAACCACAAACTAACAAAATCAAACAATGGTTTAATGGCAAATGTATAGAAGCCAAGAAAAAGAGACACACCTTATGGAACAGATTCAGAAGACATGGAAGTGAAAGATCATATAATAAATATAAAAGTGCAAGAAATGAATATACCAAGATAAGAAGAGAAGCCCAAGTGGAATACCAAAAAGATATTATCAATAAAAGTAAGGAACAGCCAAAACTATTCTACTGTTACATCAAAAGCAAAACAAAAATAAAGGACAAAATTCAAAACATTATGAATGAAGGAAAAATTTATACATAAGAAAAGAAATTTGCAAAATAATAAATACAAAATTTCAGTCTGTATTCACTAAGGAAAAGGCAAACACAAATACGTATGAACTAAAAGAGTTTGAGGTGAGCAGATTAGAAATAGAAACAGAGTTAGAAGCTGTGGATAAAACTAAAGCAAGTGGACCTGATGAAATTTCATGTTGGGTATTTAAAAGAATGTGCTATAGAACTTAGTCAGCCATTATTTATAATATTTCAAAACTCATTACAACAAGGAAAATTACCAGAAAGTTGGAAGCAAGCAAATATAGTCCCATTATTTAAGAAAGGAAATAGACAAGACCCACTTAACTATAGACCGGTATCACTAACAAGTGTAGTGTGTAAAATTATGGAAAAAATTATAAGAAAAAATTGGGTTGAACACCTGGAGAAAAATGATATGATAACAGAGACAATTTGGGTTTAGGAAGGAAAGATCATGTGTCCCAAACTTACTAAGTTACTATACGAGAATATCAGAAAAAATACAAGAAAGAGAAGGATGGGTGGATAGTATTTACCTAGACTTTAAAAAAGCCTTTGACAGAGTTCCACACGAAAGACTTGTATGGAAATTACAACATAAAGGAGGAGTGAACAGAATACTACTAAAATCGATGGAAGATTTCCTTGTAGGAAGAAAAATGAGAACAGTACTAAGAGGGAACTATTCTCCATGGCTGAAGGTCATAAGTGGAGTTCCTCAAGGCTCAGTATTGGCACCAATAATGTTCCTAATATATATAAATTACATGCAAGTATATATTACAGATGGCACTTACATGAATATGTTTGCTGATGATGCAAAGGTACAAAGAACAATTAAAAATTAAGACTACTGGAAAAAGTTACAAGATGACTTGGACAGAATGGTAGAGTGGAGTAATAAATGGCAGATGGAGTTTAATGCAGATAAATGTCATGTTGTTAAGTTTGGAAAAAGTGAGAGAAGACCAAATTGGCAATACAAACTTGGAAACAAAATATTAAATGAAGCAGAGAAAGAAAGAGACTTAAGGGTAATGATGAAAAAGAAATTAACACCAGATGATCATATAAATGAAAAAGTGAGAAATATGTATGCATTGTTAGCAAATATGAGAGTGGCCTTCACTTATATAGACGAAGAAATGGTCAAGAAAATAATAACATCCTTTATAAGGCACACACACACACAAGTGCACACACACACACACACACACACACACACACACACACACACAGATGGAGTTTAATGCAGATAAATGTCATGTTATAAAGTTTGGAAAAAGCGAGAAAAGACCAAATTGGCAATACAAACTTGGAAACAAAATATTAAATGAAGCAGAGAAAGAAAGAAAGACTTAGGGGTAATGATAAATAAGAAATTAAAACCAGATGATCATATAAATGAAAAAGTTAGAAGCATGTATGCATTGTTAGCAAATATGAGAGTGGCCTTTACTTATATAGATGAAGAGAGAGAGAAAGAAGATAATAATAACATCCTTTATAAGGCCTACCTTAGAATATGCTGCAGTAGTATGGAACCCACATTTAAAGAAACATTTCACTAAATTAGAAAAAGTACAAAGAGCAGCAACAAGATGGATACCGTCTAAGAGAACTAAGCTATGAAGAAAGACTATAGAAACTAAACTTACCTAAACTAGAAGAAAGACGAAAGAGAGGAGATATGATTATGGTTTACAAATGTGTCACAGAAAAAGAAAAGATAGATATAGAAAACTTGTGTCAACAAGGAATACCTATAATGAGAGGACATAGTAAAAAATTAATTAAAAGAAGAGGAGATAGAGATATACAGAAATATAGTTTTCCAAATAGAGTAATAGACGAATGGAATAAATTACCAGAAGAAGTGGTGTGTGTCAAAAACTTTAAAGAAAAATATGATAATTTTGTTTTAAAATACGGGACATTACGAGCTTGACTCAATCCTGTAAAGATACAAATATGTAAGAACAGATGTACTGATAACGAGAAAGACCTTCTGTTAAATTCTACTCACTTTTTTGTATTTTGTGTATACAGTGTTATATTTTTAACATTGTGTGATGAATTACATATCTTAAGCTTCAAAATGAGACCAAATTGGGCTCTTGACAATGCATAGTAACATTATTAAAGGCATTAGAGTTAAATAACACTATGCAATGAATTGGCATCATGACACAGTTGGCATGGTAAATAATTTCTACTTTATTTTGGCATTTTATTATGTGCATATTTCTTATTATGCATGGTATGATACATTACAAATCTTAAGCTCCAAAATAAGACTACAGTTAATTATAATATTGTGACAAGTGTAAGAAGTAAAACTTCTTCAGTGACAGATGGCCATGGCAGCTAACTTCTGCAATAGGCTACTGGCTTTTAAAATTTAATTTTGCTTTTATACTTTTTTTAACATAACATGAAAAAGTACAAATTTAAGCTTCAAAGTAAGATCCTTTGACATCACACGATTTCAAAAAGCATTTCAATGAGAGTTACACACAATTTACAAATGCCCTCTACATGAAAGAGACGGTACCAAAAATCATGATAAGGTTACTTCCATTTTATGAAATGAAACCTGTAACAATGTTTTGCTACTACTGTATTTGTTGTCATGAGGAAGTAGTCTGAAATGTTATCAGTAATGCAGTATTATAGCTCTTCCTCAAGTGGTGTTGCCACATTCATTTTGTCTAGATAATGGTACACTTCAAGGGTGCCTCTAATATCTTGCAGGCTGTACAAATGTTGTGGGTGAACCTGATCATGGACACATTGGCGTCACTGGCGCTAGCAACAGAGGCACCAACTCCAGATTTACTGCAGAGGAAGCCTTATGGCCGCACCAAACCACTCATTTCCCGCACCATGATGAAGAACATTTTGGGTCAGGCTGTCTATATGATCCTTGTCATATTCATTTTGTTATTTTATGGTGAGTATACATTTAGAGGGTTTGAGTGTGTAGATCAGATAAGATAAATAGAAATAGGAATTTATTAATTTACTTGAGATTAGAGGTAGTCAAAGGAATTTTGGGCAGGACCTGATATAGAATCAAGTCACTACCTACCTCATCTGTGAACTAGTGCTGAGGTAGGATTCTCTGAACACTTCCATAAACCTGCTACCTATCTGCTAATCATATGTAAAATTTTGATCTAGCAGGAGTTCTCTGGTCCAGTATACATTACTTTACAGTAAAAGAGTCTTACTGAATATCATTGAAAGTTTCTCCTTTATTTACCATATTCATAAAGTACAGGGATGCCATACATACGGTAGAGTACTATTCATGCCTATAACTGTTGTGTAAAACAAGGGTTTACTATCCTGTACATCATTATTTTATTGACTAATGTGATGGTTAATTTCAACAGGTGATAAGTTGTTAGACATAGACTCTGGCCGTTATGCCGACATCCAAGACCCGCCTTCCCAGCACTTCACCGTCATCTTCAACACCTTTGTCATCATGACACTCTTCAACGAAATCAATGCACGGAAAATCCATGGACAGCGCAATGTATTCCAGGGATTTTTTAGTAACCCTATTTTTTATACCATCTGGCTGAGCACTTTAGCAAGTCAGGTGAGGGCTGCTTCTTAGCTCTTTATGTTTTATTCAAGAATACCATATTGTGATGTTTATACTGCTAATTTTATATATTAATGTTTTCTTATTTATCACCAAATTTTAACAGTTTCAAGTATGGTAACACTGTACACTACTTTATTGTCCCTTCAGGTTTGGTACTTTAATGACTCTACTGTGCAGCATTCATATTACTTTTTGCACTGTAATATGCTCACTATGTTTTACAAGTTTTTCTATCGAGCTAATGTTATATTTTGCTCATTATTTATTTACATCTATTAGGCTACTAACGAATTTTAATTTATAAACGGGTGCTACTGTTTTTGAAGGAAACCGTTACGTTACCGCTTGTGTTGCACTTGATCAAATTATTAATGCTATATTTGTAGAGGGGAATAAGTATTTATATTTAGATTGAAATATCAATATTCATACAAAATTTTTTACATCGCTGCTGTACATCATTGTAGCATTGAAGCAATGTGTACTAGAGAGGGCGTAGGAACTTTACAGTGGCATTGTACATTGAATTATGTTGTAGCAGAATTTACGACACTGAGGCCTCTCACTCAAGGTTCGCACATCTGAAATATTTGCATTGACTGTGATAACCACATCCACACATTGTAATGGATTTTAAGTGGGTGTAAAATATCAGAATGCTGACTGAATCATCAAAGCACAAAAGTTGCTAGATGCCACATGTACAATAACCAAGACTAATGTAGTTAATGATGGGGAAGATGTTGGCCTATTTGAGTCTACTGATTCTTGAATTTGGTGGAACAACAGCCACTAGGGTATTGACGTCTTACTCTCTTAATTCCTGAAACAGCTTTTATATAGTTGTATATTTCTGTTGTTTCAGATTGTAATAGTACAGTTTGGTGGGAGAGCGTTCTCGACGAAGGCCCTCACTGTAGAACTGTGGCTCTATTGCATACTGTTTGGGTTTGGGGTGCTGCTTTGGGGCCAGGTTGTCACATCCATTCCCACGAAAAAGCTGCCTAAGAATGTCTTCTCGTAAGTTTCAGTTTTCTCACAAGACAGAAATAATCTATAGTTTCTCTTGTTTGTTCATTCACAAAATTTAACAATAAGATTGATTTTTAGTAGTTACTAGTGGTGTGGAAAATTGTTATTACAGGACCAGATATTTTTTATGTTCATATACTGTAGTAATACTACTTCCTAGTACAGTATATAATTGTTAGCAGTTTTTCCCTTTTGCTTGTGTGTGTGTGTACATGTGTAAGTGTGTGTGCCAGTTTAGAAAGTTAGTGTTCTCTCCACTCAACAAATCCTCCTTCCTTGCAACTTCACATTCCCTCTGATATCGCAGATGGGGTTCTGGAGAGCCTCAGTCTGTCCCCATCACAGACCTCACCGCTGAGGACAAGAATGATTCTGATGGGAAGGACAGCAAGCGCACAGGTCAAATCTTGTGGATACGAGGCCTGACCCGACTCCAGACACAGGTACGAATTGAGAAAAACATGGGTGGATTGACTCAAGGTAGCCCTGTTTCGTTTTCTTCTTTTATTTTAATGTATCTTGGTACATCCCAATCACTCATCTGGGAAAGTAAATATATTGTTCCCCATACTGCCAGCAGTGACCTGAGGTTTAGTCTATTTTTTTTTATTTTATCTCGTGTGGAATACTGGAAATGCTTGACAGATGAATATCATGTTTTGCAAGTGTTTTGACCGTATGCCGGTACAGAATATTGAAAGCTAGAATTTTTAAGCCACACCCATTCATGCCCCTGGACCTTATTGGGTAAGTGTAGGTACTCTGTACATAAGTAGCTGTAGCCAGTTGATAGTCAGATGTAAGATTGCTCACACTGTCGCAGCTCAGGGACACTAAGTAAGGAGTTTTAATCAGTATTAATATATCTGTAAAACATATATACCTGATTGCCAGATATTTGGGATAATGTTGCTGTTGCGTTATATTATTAATCTTGACTTTCATATAAATAGCAAGCAAATTTAGAGCTATATTAAATGCATAAAAACACAGTCAGCAACATGAAATGACATTTATTCAGGCCTCATTTTATAGATAAGTACATCCCAGAAATGGAAGCACTTTCATTTGATATACCATGATTTGGAGTTGTTCACTAAGTACAGTAGTACTTTCTCACTGTGTCAGTGGCTTGGGTTCAGTAAGTTAAAGTTCGTCACAGTTGGGCATTTCCCCTTTACAATCAGTCACCGTAATTCCAGTTTTTATATAATAACTAGCATCATGATATAGTATGTACTTAAAACTTTAAAGTGTCTATGTTTACAACAGAATATTTTGATGTGAGTGAGGCAGGTGTACCTGTCAGTCTGTCACCTAGCTGGAAAGGTAGTAGAGACAAAGGCATAGGTACATGTCAAGCATCTTTTTGAGAACTTTATGCCACTTGGTAAGGCTACAAAATCAGCTTCCTGTATCAATGACTACTACAGTATTACCTATCAAATATAATCCTATATGAGATGTAGCATTGAGTGTGGTAAGTAGAGGGGTAAAATGGGTGGCCGCTGTTATTGACCCTACATTTGTTAAGAGTACTGCATGGCTGGCAGAGGGTTAGGGAGCTCTCTCAAATTATTGTTTACATACAGACAATTAGTTTTTCACTAAAAATATGCATGGAATTCAATTCATTCCTGAACAGAAATCAATGCACTATTTCAACATACCAGAATGAAAACCTATGTGGATGGGTTTAAGGTCCTTGAAACCCCTACAGTCCTGAGGCAACCTCTTATTGCTTTCCTCTTGTCCCTAAGTTCATTCTCCTCTTACTCCCTCTCTTATGCACTGGAGAGGATTGCCTTCTCATGGTGGCACTAACATCCTAAAAATAGCATGTGAATGCCCAACAAATGTTCCTTATATTCCAACTGGGAGGATGAAGGCCAGAGGACCTAAGGGAAAATATAACTTGTAGGCCACTGGGTTCATAACTATTTGGACTGTGGCTAATTCAATATAGAAATTGCAATGTTGAGAACTTTAACACTAGTGTATTGTCCTCAACTTTTCTCAGGTTTCATGTTGCTAACTGTATGTACATTTTGTACAGTGCTTTAAGTTTATACAAATCATGTACTTGCTTTGAAGTTATACAGGGTGTTCCAGGAGGCATGGAAGACTTTGGAAATTGAGGAATTATGATATTGTAAGACAAATTATTTGTGACAATATTTTAAAAGTTTTCAATGACTATTAATTAATTACCTTTAGTTGCTGAGAGGGAGGGAGGCGCTTACCTTTGATGCTTCATAATTATAAGCTTTTAATTTGCAATTTAGTACAATAGTTATTGCTCGTAATGCTTCTCATAAAAGAAATATTTTGGCTTCAAAACACCATAACACATAAATAATCTTGAAATTTTGGCCATTTCTCTTTACTTACTACATATATTGAACCTCTCAATCAAGAAATGTCATAGTGTAAAGTAGCAGTTTGAACCTCAGGTCACAGTTGCTAACAAACACATGCCACATTGAATGATCTTGCAAAGCAGGGGCACCTTCGTAATATTGCCATGCCCTTTTTTTTTCTGGGCAATTGTGAAGACAATGAATGTTGCCCTCCTGGAGCTATAATTTAAAAGAAGAGGAGAAAAATTATTACTGCACTTCATATCCAAATCATTATTGTCCATAAATTATTTGGGGAAGGATGGTTGTAAAATGGGTGGGGATACAAATTAGGTTTTATAGTGTAGTGCTGAGGTGAAGCATGACATAACAGTATGGTACTGGACAGAGAAATACTATATCTGTAGAAGACTGATGATTTAGATTTGTGGAGCAAGAATAGAGGAAGTGAGACACAGTATGCAAAGTTTTATGGAACAAAATATAAAAGTACAGTAGAGGTAAACTAGAGATAGGAAAGTAATACAGGGTGTATTGTGATTGGAGAGAGTACTGTCGGTCATAAAAATCCAACAATGTTTAGGGTAATCATTCATAGTATTGACATCCCACTCCTTCATATGAGCACCACTACAGAGGGAACACAAATTTTTTTTTGTGTTATCTGTGTGGGCCACTATGGTGTCAACATATATAGATCATGCAGCTCCCTTCTCCAGGGAGAAAAGGTAGTGGGGCCAATGTATTCACCCTCTACTGTAGAAGTGTGCCATTTTGTGTTGTGTTATAAGTGAGCAGTATTGTGCAAACGGGATCGATGAATGGGGAAATGTTGGATCCTGGCTCAAATTGTTTCTTGTTTGATTTCTGGAAAAGGGTTAGCATTACAGTAGTTACATTGGGGGCCACTATAGTTGAGTTTTTGGGCTTAGAATGAAATATAGTTATGGGATCTTGATGATGCAAGTGTGGCATGTGTTTGGTGGTAGTTTAAGTGGTGGTAGTCAGCCTTGTACTGTACGTTCATAAACCAGGGATACATTAAATCTATCTCATAAAAGTTCTTTTGACCTCATTGCATATTAGTAAATGCTAGACAGACCTGTCTGGCTTGACGATTGAAGATGATCTTATTCAAGGAAGGGATCATACTATATATTGTTTTTGTACGGTTTGGAGGAGCAAAAATGACAATGCTTCTGTGAGCAGACACACTCATATTTAATACTTATACATAAATATTATTTTGCTTATCTTAACAAGCAAGCCCATATATGACTCTGTAAAAAATTATGTGTATTGTATGCATACAGCATATGAAACAGTAAATATTATGCTCAGTAATATTGGTGGATATAATGCACATTTTAAAATTTATTGACTTTCTCATATGTTGAGACAGTGCTGTACCACATATATTATTTATAAACAATATATATATGTGTGTGATCAGCTAAAGAAAAGGTGCACCACAAAAGCCAACTTGAGTAACAAGTAAAGAATGTCTGTTCATCTATGTCTATCGTTCTTTAGCCATGAAGTCTCTTTGTCTATGCTTCTCTTATTATCATGGTTAAATTTTTAACCAACCACTCATGGCCATGTATAAGCAACGTTCCTTATTAAAACTGATATGAATGTACTATAACTTTTGTTAACAGTGATACTCTCTTTGTCCCAGTGGAATGCATAATAATTTGGAGACCTTCCACTAACCTCTTTATCTAGCGTGGTAAAGCCAGCAACGCGTGGGTACAGCCCTTTTAGAGTGCTATGTCTTTTCTTTTATGATTGTATTTTTTTTATCCTGTCCTCTTTTAGCAGCATCTCTCCTAACAGGGCCTGCTGTGTGGGTGAGACTCAGATCCAAGCGTGCTTTTGAGTTTGTGTTTTTGTTTTATTTTCCAAAATTTGTAGGATGTGCCACTTGTTATGTGTTGCTGCAGATGTAGTGTTGACGATGATGCCTCTTGGTGGTGGTGATGCTGGATGGAGTGTCTACACAGTTTTCTTGAGTTGTATTTCAGAGGAATGGAGGCATTTGTAATGGATTTTCTTACAGATTGTCTGTTTGCTCCTCTCACTAAAAATAAAAGCATGGCTACCCAGACAGGCACCATGTATTTCTCACTAAAATTAATAGCAACTTTCATTACTTCTGTGATTTCTCTTTGATCTTTGCAGAACATTTCATAGACCATTCTTCATAGAATTTGATTGAGCCTTTTCCCATAACCCTTTAAAAATGGGTAACTCTGCTTCCATCCCTTTGACTTAATATTTTCCTATTTCACATCCAAAATAGTTATTTAACTGATAAAGTGAATATATCCTGAATTGTGACTCCTCTTATTTTGATTGATTTAATTGGCTGTTTTTTTGGTTTTACAAGTAATTACTATAGGGAACCTGTATTGGCATTACATGAAATTCAAGACAGTAATATAAAGCTGATTACTGTACTTACTTTTTCATGTAGTGACTCCCCAATGGTATTAAAACAAAATTATTTGAGTATAACAATTGAATATAACTACAAAGGATATATTTACCAAACTCATTACAAACACACAGTCATGAACAGTTTACTTAAGATGACAAACTTTCACAGGTGTCCCTGTGTGATGTAAGCTTCCTGTGTAGTGTGCGTGTTTTAAGGAAAATGGTCATCGTTTAATTTGCTTTCGTAAGGATGAAATAAATATATGTATATGAAATTAATGCAGTATTGATATATGTACACACATATATATATGTCCTGTACTTGTGTGTGTAATTTTACTGTACTGTATGTTTATATATACAGTATAAAAGAAATATAATATTTTTTATGTAAAGGACATAGTAACATGAGCCAGTGTAAGTTATTGTATTATTATTGTTTATTTGTCCTGTGTATTAAGCTTTGTATACCCTCTTAATGTCCACCCCATCATGCAGCAGCTGTGTATTTCAACAAAGCAAATATCTCATAAGAATTGGGAGTGTGCTTATCTCTCTTTCCCTCTTTTTTTCTGTCTCCCTCACTCACCCACACTGACTCAAGACATTATGTGATGAGAGGTTATCTATTGTCTGTTGTGTCTTTGGACTAAGGTCAGTTCTGGCACAAGTCGGTTAGATTACAGGCATTTAGTCAGTTTTTACTTTGATTTCATTCACACAGAGGTATGTAAGATATGGTGGAAATGCATTAATCTGAACTGGTAAGATGCAGTGTCTGTTAATTAACTGGACCCTGTTTTAATGCATTTATGTGAAAACGGCTTTCCATTATTCCTTCATCTATCCTCCCATTTACGGTACAATACATGATTTATATACTGTATATATACCTGTATATATATACTGTATATATCTATATACACACACACACACACACACACACACACACACACACAAATAGGGGTGTCTGACTATCTGATGTCTCTATGTGTGCCCTCTGTCCCTCTTTCTCCCTTACTTCTCCTTGGACTATTCTTCCCATGTAGGCACATTCGGGGCCGATGGAGCATCACAACCAAGAACCCTTTGGCCAAATATTCTTTAAAGTCTTCATAAAAATATACACTCTATGCAATTACAGTACAGTATGCTGTGTAAATATTACATGTATGAATACAGTATGTATGAAAATATATATTGTATGTCGTACCACAGAATACTGTAAGAGCATTCATAGGAACTTACATTAATGGTATTTATATAGTTACTGGTAATTGATTTTGAAGCTTTTGTGTTATTCTCAACAAAGAAGAGAATATTTGGAAAGGGATGTCAAGGCTAACCACCAATCAGGTTGATCTTACTGTAAGATGAAGCTTTCTCAAATTAATGTGGGATGTGATTACAGTATTTCATCCTTACCATGTTTCTGGAAAGAATGCAGCTTGACACAATGAAATCTTTTATTTATTTCTTCATTAAACACAGTTAAACTTGATAATAAAATAGATTTAATCAAAAGGGTGGATTCAGGGAACTGGAAAAACTGGTTTCCCCTAACTCCTTCACAAAATAACATACTATAATAATATGGTTCTTTCTTAGCACAGCTTGGAGGAACCAATAGCCTCATTCGCTGACCATATCTTAGCCCCAAAGTATTTTTGGTGGTTCCATCTCCTTGGTTAATATAAAATAGTATTATTTAATGAGGTATTCTTCCTTTTTTATAATGTTTATTTATTTTTTTTATTTTATTTTTTTATACAAATGATACTGCATTTCAGGAAACTGTGGTCTGTGTGACACACAAGTTCTTTTTATATATACCTAACCTTGATTACCCCCTTTTTTTATTTTGTGCGGTGTCTGTTTTTCATGACATGTCTCTTCCTTTGCCTTTCCTCTGTGGATTTTGCTTTTATTTTGGGAAGACTACATTGTGTACCTGTAAATGTCATCAGTGTTTTGTTTACTGGGATTTGTGATGCTTTTGTTAAATTTATTCTTGATTTGACTTCTTCAAGGGGGGGTAAATAATATCTGCTTGCAAATTGGAAGTTATGGATTCCTCCAACCCATGTAAGTAAACAGACCATCAATGTAGATGTACTGTTTTTCTCTGCAAAGCTTGGAAGAATCAGCTGCCTCTAATATGCTGAAGGTTTTCCCCCCTTAACACCACCATACTCTCATTTTTGTTTTCCTGTGTTTTGTTAAAATCTCCTTGACTGTGTGTGTGTGTGTGTTCGTGCGTGCGTGCGTGTACGTGTACGTGTGCGCGTGCATGCATGTGTGTGTATCTGTCTGTGTGTCTGTCTTACTGCAAGAATATAATGGCCAGATAATATCATCCCTTACCTTTGTGTCTCAAATTTTTTCTGGAGAGCAATGAGAAGTACAGTAGATTGATATTAGACTCCAATTTATCTTGTTAAAATAAAAGGGGAAATATTATATATCATTCTTTTAAATTGGAAATATGCAATGACCTGAGAAATTATTTATTGCTGTGAGAGTTGAAAAAATAAACTAGGTTTGTGTACACAATATCAAAGGAAACCTAAAAATATCTGTGCATTGTTTTATGTTTATTGGACCTCCAGACCTCAGCTTCTCTATATCACTGCATACTTAACTATCCTACCAGCATGATGAATAGAACAGAAGGACCTCCCCTCCCTCTCCTCAAATGATACATGGTAGCTCTATAGGTATTACCCTGACAGATTGATTTTAGAATTAACACCATAAACAGAGATAGTATTGAATCCTATGACAGGCAGAGCACTTATACATGCTCCATAACTAGTATTTCCAATCTTATCATCATGGCATACACACAAAGATCCTAGTTTTCATGCACCTTCTGGCTCAGTGGAAGTTGTAGTTTGGGCTTTAAGGCAAATAATGCCCTATACAGTTAACCCAAAAGAAACCTAGAGCTCCCTCTCTGCACCTCTGAACGTTGGCTGAGGGATGTGTGAAGAGATGGGAAATGGAATTTTCTATGAGTCCCAGGTTACAACTTATTTCTAACCAGGAGCCAGTTTAGATTGCATCAAGCCTGTGTACAATAAGTTTGAGCTTTGAAGCATGTAAAAGTGATCAGTCTTTTGTAGGTTTTGAATCCTAGCTCTCAGCTAAGTTGTTTCTACAGTGGAACAACTTTTATTTTTGCTCCACTTCCACTTGCCTGGTTTTACGAGGTCTATGGACACTTTTACCTTTTCTGTCTTCACTACTTTATTCTGACATTGATGTCATCTATCATGGATGGGATAGTCATAATAGGGAAGTACAGTAGACTGAACGCTGTTTCACTCTTATATTATATTCCCTAACTATAGTGACCATTTCATTCTACTCCATGTATACTGCAGTGCATTAATAATTCTAGTTATTTGTCTCCTGTATGTAAAGATTTGTACTGTAGATGCCCTTGAGGTGTTACTATCTGAAAGTTTTTTTTGGGCAGATTATGAATAAAAATGTATCCAGTATATATTTAGATGGACACTTAAGTACTGTAATTGAAATTAAATTATTTTAAGCAGATACAGGATACAATAAAAATATGAATAGCCCAATAGACCCCTAAGTCATTGCATATTTTATTACTGATATTTTTACTTTACATCTGATGGGATTTTTAAAGTACTGTAATTAACCATGCATGTACAGGAACTGTCAAGAATTTTTTCATAGGGATGGGATATTGTTGTTAGGCTGTTATATTCTCTGTAAGTAGTCATGAATCTGTTTCTCTGTGTTATTATTGTATTGTCCTATCTGCGTTTCATTCAGTGTGTCTTTTTATGAAACCAAATATGTGTTTCTCATCATGAAAGATGGTTTAGTTCGTGATATTTCTTTTCTGTATCATTTCTTCCTGTTTACAAATCCGTATCACTTGGTATTTCTGGCAATCAAGCCATTCATTCAGTTGTTTCTGATGATTATTTCGTTAACGTCATGTATGTGTACCTTTAATACTCTTGGTTTCTTATTTATTTGTTTAAAGCTATGATTTTAATTATTTAAAGCCTCAGTATTCATTTACCTCACAACTTTTATTAATTCCTACATAATATATACTAATTAATTCCAGAGTGTTTAAGTTGAATAACCATTAAGACATTGTGCACACTCTTCAGTCCGACTTGTGAGTTTAAGTAGACCTGTGATGCAGCTTTTTTTGTGGCTCTCCGAATGATCCTCTTTTTTCTCTTATCTCCTTCACTTCTGTTGCTGTCAGTCAGTGTATCTTCTTTCTCATCTTATCTTTCCTTCATATCTCAAACCTCTACCAACTACACCAAACTTCATGGGACCTAGGCCAGCCAGTTCTCTTTAAGGCAGTTCTGTGGAGTTTGCTGCTACGTCAGGGGATGTAAGAGTACTCAAACTAGCCATTGTGAGCAGTGGTAGCTAAGAGACTGCTGGGAAGGGTTGTGATACTGGTGCTGGCCCAGTCACCTCTGCCTCAAGCCACTAGCCTCCTTCTCGCCGCCCCACGTGCCCCTCGAGGGCTGGGCCAGGGCGGCCGGCAGCATGGTGTCGGTTCTGCCAGACTTGGCACTCCCCAGTGCATGACCACCAGCCTAGGGTCACTCTTACTTATATTTTATTTGTTTCCATTTACAGGTATGAGTTTTTATTATTTTTTTTATTTTTTATCATTAGAACAATTACGTTTATTTTTGCATGTTTACTTCTCACCTCTGGGCATGCACTAGTGCATGTCTTAGAAGTATGTGTTTTCACTCCCATAGCCAAGCAGAATCAGGTAGCAGCTCCGCTAACAAGCAACATCCTCGCTGCCTTTGTTTTTGGACCAAGAGTACGTGTCTGCCATGTGTTGTGTGCGGCAGAGCAAGTGCGTGCAAGTAGTGGCAGCTGGTTCCCTCCTCACTGTGTTTTTCTCACATCGCTGCGTCTGACCACTCCACTGGCCACCTGCTGATGTCTTTTGTGCCACTCCACTCTACTTGTAGGCTCAGTCTGTTAATGCAAGAACCACTCCACTCTCTTACTTCTTATAGTAAACATCCTGCCCCTTGATGAAGGAAGTACTAGTAACCTTGAGGCTGACCCCATTGTTCTATACTCTCCTGTTTTTCAAAAGCTATTTAGTTTTTGCAATATTGAAATATATAACTTTGCAAATTTTATACTAGTATTTAGGAACCCTACTAATTTGTGCTGCACTTTTAGCAACTTTGTAAATTCTTGTCTCATTCTTTACAATCCCCCAACCCTTTACTAACTTTTATTTTTGATTTAACAGTAACTTTGTTTTGCTCCTCCCGTGACCGACACCCTGGGTTTTGTAACAGGTTGGTAACCGTAGTGACATAGGTGTAAAGCTGTTGTTGTCTCACAGATGTCGTACCGCTGTTCCCCACACCATCCCACCCCACCTGTCCCTTTTCAAAATTCACCCCAGTGTTTCCTGATCCTTTAAGGAGGCTGTGATACTGTCTGTGAATTGAAGGATGCCAATTCCTCCAAACTTTGCCAAGAATAAGACTACATGAGTTTATTCTATGTGGTCTATTTAGTGTAACAGTTTGAAGGGATCAGGAGCCTGTAATCTGCCAAAAGTATCTGACCCCCTTAAGTAGAATCCTCTTATTAAACCCTACCATATTATGTAACCTGTGCTACTAAGAGATGGAGTGTGTAGACTATGGCTAGAGCAAGAGGCTAGTATGTTTGTCTGTGTGTGCTGTCTAGATGATCTCTGATACTGGTGACGGGCCAGCAGAGTCACCACTGCCCTGGCCCAGTGCCTCGTTGTTGTGCCCTGGCTGCCACTGCTGTGCTCGCAGCTTGCATGTCCCTAGGTCTCCCACCAGGCCTTCATCACACAGCTGCGTCACACCATCCTCACCCAGTCTCCAACGGCCTACACCTCCTTCAGCCTCAGTCTCCTCTCATAATAACTTTATTAATAATTATCATGTGGACATGACTAGCCAGTCTTAGTTCCTTTTTTTGTTTGTTTATAGCACTGTGTTACCAGTGACTTGTCTGGTGAGTTTTCTTTTTTTTTTATTTTTTATGTGTTGCTACTAACATGTTCATGATGAGATGTTGATGTACTGTTTCATTATTGTGGGGGTTTGATTGGATGTCCCGTCCCGTTTGCAGTTGAGAGTAATACGAGCATTCAAGTCCACCCTGGAAGACTTGGAAGAGCGGCGGTCATGCCATAGTTTACACAGCTTGCATAATATGCGCAACTCGCGCAGTCAACTGGGCACACGGCCCATGTCAGACATCAGTTACATAGATGAGGAATCTACGAAATGCCCAAGTCCCAATAGTGACAAGCGGTGCGGGGCGTGCCACTCAACGGTGCGCCTCGTGACGCCCATCAAGGAGTCATCACCCACCACGGCCGAGACTGCCCCCCTGGTGCCCCCTGGCAGCCCCCATGGTGGGCCTGCAGCAGCAGCAGCAGCCCAGCAGCTGGGGCTACACCGACCCCACACCCACGCCAACACACAAAGTACTAAGTGCTGCCACCACCACCACCACCATCACCACCACCACCTTGCTGGCACAGCCCCTTCCCCTCCGCTCTTCCAGCCTCTATCCCCGCATCACTTTAACAATCTGGTGGCCCAAACCCTTCACTCTAACATGGCAGCGCACTCCAGCACACTGCAACCCTCCTCTTCATCTTCACCACCAGATATATTTAATTTAGTCCATGAAACTAGTATCTGACCCCCTCCTCAAGACTGATTGTGGTACTTTCCACATCAAACTTTGTCAATCCTCCTCAGATGTAATGTTGGATTACTGGTCTTGGATTAAACAGGCATAACCACATTCCCCACACACCTTTTTTCTATTTGACTAATAAGCTCGTGGCTGGCGAGAAGTCAACTCCTTCCACAATCCTCAATTTTATCTTCCTATATTGTTGCTGATTAAATATCCCAGATTGCATAATTTTTGCTTATACACACACTTAGTGCAATATTTTTAGTGCATTTTGTTTTAGTCATTGATGCTTTATTCTTATGCCCTCTCCTATCCTCCTCAGCTTCCTTTTTCAATCCTTTTGTTTTTGTTTTCTCTATTTTTTATCACTTTCCCTGATACCTCCTATTGTTTCCGCTATTGCATTTGTCATGCCTGTACGTTATTTATTTTGCAACCCCTGCTTCTCTCCCTTGCTGCCCAGCCCCCACCTGCTCTCTCCTGTCCCGGTTGGTGGGTGACTGTGGGCGGGGGTGTCTCTCCATGGTGGGTGGAGTGCTGAGGGGGGTTGTGTGCTGGGGGCCGGGCACTCTGTTGCCTTTCACTCCTCCTCTATGCCTTATGCCCTGTGAGGCTGAGTGTTCTTCTGCCCTGCTTGCCACCTCCCCGCCCGCTGATGATAACAACAGCGTCTGAGGGTTGTGGTGGTGGGGTCTGTCTGCCGGGCAATCCAAGGGGGCCCCCATCTCCTACTGCGGGACCTTTGAAACAATATCTCACGTGCACATCACTAACAACTCCCGCCTCAGCTGTCACTAGTCTAGCGTGTGCCAGGGTAACTAACACACATCTTCTGTACTACTCATTTCTAAAGCGCAGCTAGAGGAGACGTGGTTTTGCACTGCATGTTGTGTTTTGTGTTGTGAATTTTTTTTTTTTTTTATTATGTGCAATATGCCATGTGGTTATGGAGAGTGCCAAATAGTGAAATGTTTCTCCAACTTTGGAAAACTAAATAAAATTATGTAAACTAAGTATGAGGATTACACGTAAAAAAAGAAGCCAAAACTTGGAGACCATAAAAGAAGCTTGCCCTGGTGGTAACTGAGACCATTGCCTTGAGTTTCCTATCTGTATGACTGCATTCCTCTTCCCTGCCTGTCTAGTACCCATTACCCTTCACCCAAAACCTTCATATAATAAGTTTCTTTTATTTTATTTTCATTTTATTTTCTTTCTTTCTTCTCTTGGTTTCATTGGGTTGGGATCGTTGCTCACACAGATCTTAGGCTTGCCTGGCTCCTGGACTCCAGCCCTTCTAGTAAGGATGGCTTGGCAGTGCTGTAGGGGCCAGACCATGCCCACAGTGGGTGTTTTGATCTTCCACTACTGGAGGTAGGACGCAGGACCTCACCCTCACCCCCCTTACCCCTCCCGAGCCAGCAACTACACACGTTGCGGGCATCTCGACCAACTCATTGTTGGCCCAGCTCCTCTTCATCCAGAAGAAACATGTCTTTTTGTCAGCGGCTCTTTTACCATGATGCTTTCAACACCACAGGGCTCATAATTTATTTTTTCAGCCTCCAGGGAATGCATATTATAGGCTTTGAATTTTAAGCAGAACGTTTTCTTATAGATGATCATGGTGTTGAGCAAATTATTCTGTTATTTTCCCTGGTAGGAGGGTCAGGAAGGAGAAACGCATGGGGGTGAGGTATGAACCAGAGCTTCTGTTTCTCTCAGCCCCTTGTACCTGAGCTGCTCTCAGTGAGTAAGCCACTGTGCTAGACACCTCACCCGCAGCATTAGCCCAAATCTACGGTCCTCAACATTTTAGTGGCTATTAGAGCAGGCCTATTTACAGTATTCACCTGCATAATCAGTTCTGGCTAGTGTACCCACAGTAGTTGACTCTTGCAGCGGTAGTTGTCCATTGGGTTTTCATCATTTATTATTTTTAGTCAAGTTGTGCTCTCTGTGCATGAAGATGTGTTTCTTCTTCAACGGTCCCGGAGCCACACAGATCGTGAGTTGGTGTCCTGAGTGTAAGCGTAATTAATCCCCCGCGTGCCCCTGTAATGTCTAGGCGAGTCCCGGGTAGGTGTGGACACCCCATGTGTTGTCTGTAGCCTCTTTTTTACTCCACTACTGCTGCTCCACTACCCCCCTGCACACCACCACCACACAAGTGTACATACACCACCCGGCCAGTGCGTGCCATGTGCCGCCTATTGGGCCGAGGTGTGGGGAAGACAAGGGCATGGCTAACTAACTGTGGGCAAGAAGGTGACAATACTTACTAATCTATCCGGCTGTAGGGCGCCCCGTGAGTGTAACTCGGAACAATCCCAAGGTAACAATGTTGCTCCCTTGCCTTCCACACACCTCGCTGTATAATACATCCCTGGCCAGCTCTAACTTACCACCGTAGCTACTCGCCCTCACCACTGTTATTATTCTCATGGTTCAGGTCATTGGAGGCACGTTGCAGGAGCGGCTGATCCCTGTACCGTATAGCAAGACCTCCACAGACCAGGCTGTAAGCTACACACCTCTCTTCTTGTCTCTTCTTAGACTCAATATATTTTGGACTAATGTGTTCGCTCGCTCATTTTTTCCCCTCAATTCTCTGCCCTTGTTCTGTGCTGTTTGCTTCTTTACTTTCATGGAAGCTCTAGGTTGGTTCAGCCAGTGTTTTTTTTTTTTTTTTATCAGAAAAAGATAAATTATTATTAATTATCACCATCCTATGATGCTTCCAAGCTGTCTCTTACACAGAACAATTTACACTGTCCCATTCCTAGCTATCAGCTAAAAATAACTCCTTTACTAACATTTTCTTAATAATTAAACTTGCCCTCCTAAATGACAGTAAATTACCAGAAATTCTGCATGTCTCTATTTACTTCAATAGATCACATAAAATGAGAATGTGTAAGAGACCTCGGTTTTATTTTTTTATTGAGACCATCTTTTTGTTTTCATTTTTATTGTTTTTGCTTCAATATAGCAGTGTATGAATTCCATTTCGTTTACCTGCATGACACTGAGCGACTTACGACAATGACTCAAGTCATCTAGAAGGCACCACTAGACTAGACAGTGTTATGCCTATGTTAAGTGTACAATAATTGTGTAAAGAGCTTAGCCTCTACAATGTCACTTACCTGTTAAACTGTACCTTCAGAAACTGAAATACTGAGGTGTTAATGGTGTCGAGTGTTTGATATTGTACAGTAAAGTACTTGTTTCATTGTGTTGTGTCTGTAAACGTGCATGAAGATTGCATGCTTTGTGTATGTACAGTATGTTTGTATGTGTGTGTGTGTGTAAATCACCTGTTGTAGCTGAAGTGTGGTGTGCAAACCTATGTGTTGTACCCTCTCCCTTTCTCCCTTGCCCTCCCTAAGCTGTGATGTGAACAAGGGGGCAGAGGTGGATCACCACCCCTGCCACCCAATCTGTGTGTCGTGTGTCTGCCAACTTTCAATGTGCGTCACTAATGGCACTTGCCCTGGATTGGCTTCCTCCCGCCAACTTTGCTGGGATGCTAATTTTGTTTAGTATAATTACCATCATTGTTACTACAGTATTTTCCATCATTGAGTGAATACTGTAGATGTAAATACTGTATTGGAAAAGCTACTTCTACCACATCTGTTGTTACTGTTACCACTGCTGTACTACTTTTACTACTACAGTACAGTACTACCATTTTCTGTAAACATTAGGGGTAAGATTTTGTCAAAGTGGAGGTTACTGATTCATGCAAATTGTGCCTTGAAACAAATTGCCTGTGCTGTGGTATTCAGTTTCTTGTCATAGTTTGGAGGAATTAGTACCTTCCAATTTGCCAAAAGTATCTGACCTTCCCCTTCCTTAAGCTATAATAAAACAGGATATGACTCTTAACAGCAGAGAGGCGGTAGCAGGACTGAATCTAGGAGCGAACAACAACAAAGCAAAAAAGCATGTCCGCATGAGCCTGCACACAATATTAATGGCCAGCCTCCAGCCAACATGCAGTGCCCACGTTCTCTGGCTGCCAATATTCTCACTCTTACTCTTTCTCTTTCTCTGTCTTGGTGTCTGAAGTGTGTGTCCACCGGCATTAATGAGAGCCTTTGCGCTCACGTGTATACTCGTGTAGATCAGATCCTATGGCAGCCAGCAACACTCAAGTATTTCTGTAATAAGTGCACGACCTCTGTTTATTGACTGTAATCCTCTCGCTCTAATTATTTATTTTTCCATGTTTTAATCAAATTGTGAATGGTATCTTGTTGCTAACTTGTTTTTCTCACTCCTTTTTATTAACCTACTAACCATCATAATTCTTTCTCTGTTATTGGCACCTTTTAACAGGCTGTTTCTAAGCCAGCTATTAATGAAGATGCTGTGTACAAGGTTCAAGTTTGGCATGGGATCTTTGCAATGAGCATGACTTTCTGCTTGTGTGTGGGAGCGGCGGGTGAGCTCCTCCCCCCTCCCCCTGCCGCTCACTGCTGTTGCTGCTACATTTTATCCAATGGTTGGCAGCAAGGCACAATCCTCACCCCTTTTCACTTGTCAACAGCTCTCACAGTAACCCCCTCACAATCAAGTTAAGATCTCATTCAAAAGAAACAGAAAGAAACAAATTTTTTTGCTACTTGTTTCACATTTCAGTGAAGTAAAAATTTTATATTTTTTATATATATATATATATATTTATACAATATTGTATTCCCATTGCTCATTCCTATTTTTTTAATGTTTAAATGCCTTGGACTAATGTAGATAGTATTTCTCCTTGTTTGGTGTTTTGTACTCTGTGGTTTAGTTATGTCCAAGGCATCACTGGAATTTAACACACCAACAATAACTTAGATTTTATGACATCTTCCCACAGATTCGAGTAGTTAATGCGTTTCGACAGGGGCTTGACGCTAGGCCTTCCAACCCCAACCTGGCAGCCGTGCTGAAGAAGCAGTCATCCCTGAGTAAGAGGCATTCATCCCTGGAGTATGCTGACATATGTCCCAGCCCGGAAGAGCTGACGGTACCCGAGATCGACGTGGAACGCCTGTCCTCACACAGTCATACTGAGACGGCAGTGTAGACCTCAGTTCTTGGGGCCCTCAAGCCACTTTCTCAGGGCCAACTGCACCTCCAGCAGCAGTAACAGCAATGGCAGCAACAGTAGTGTGATCAACAGTAGCAGCAGCCTCAGACCACTACCATAGCAGCTAGTGGGCGCTGCCTGTGGTGTGGGACCGAGCGCTTTAGCTCCTCTGCGACTGACAAAGACTGACTGCAAGAGTTAGGGTGGTTAAAGCAGGATACAGCAGTGATAGACTGCCCATGTGTGGGAGGAACAACAGCTGTGGGTGCTGTGGAGATTCACTTAAACAGCAAATTTCTTATGCTCCCACAACTATTTTTGTCTTCCAGGGGGCTTGTTCGCTCACCTGAAAATACCCACCCTCAGTACACACCTGTGGAGGTACTCTCACTTGGTGAACGTACCTGGTGCCAGCCACACTTACTGGTGTCTGCCAAGGACTCACTGACAGTGTGCCGCGCCCCTTGTTTAATCATGTCCTACTGTTAATAGTCTTGTGTATAGTAACGGTTGTTATTGCATAGTCTACCAATTATAGAAGTGGATAAGGGTTTTTGCCAGAGGGTTAGATCTGTTGAACAATACTAAGGACAAATTACATTATACCTGTAGTCGAATGATGTTTTAAACCTCTTTAAGGAAGTTGTGAAAAAATTGTATATTCATGAATGTTCTTGGATCTTTTTTTCTAAAACCATGTTGGCTGTTCCTCATGCTAGAGTCTATACAACTCTGTTCTGTTTATGTTTGCCAGTATTGTTTGGTCCATTTGCTGTGTATGAAAGGTGAGTCCTAGGTTGTATGACTGTTGGTACCTCTTAGCTTAAGTGGTATGATCGTTGCGTTGCTACAAGTTGTGTGGTGAAGCCAGCCTTTTTACAAGCCCAGCTTCATATCACACAACCACCACTGATGTCGGAGGTTCATAAGACATCTTTGCATTTAATACTAATAATCCTAACATCATGGGGGTAATTTTTATGAAGCAATAGTTGTTTTGAAATATATATAATAGTGATGATGCTTGTCAATAATTCAATCACTGAAAGTAATTGTCATGTTATATAATTATGATAATACAAATAAACTGGTGCATGGTTGTTTTCAACCTTATCACCTGTTAACAATGTTGGTTAGCCAATGAAACCAATCCTTATTGTTGTGCCCATGTGAGGGGCGCTCCAAAGGGCAGGAGTACAGTTGCCCCAGGAGTAAATCCCAAACATTTTGTCACATCCCCGGAGCACCAGCTTAGCCCTGGCCATGCGGTCAGCTTTGACTACAGTAATTTGTAGTGAAGATCTGCAGGGGCCCCTCACCCTTCACCCCCTTCAACCACAACCCAAGGAACATCTTGCTTTTGGATGTTCTTTACACCCCCAAGCCTTTCCTACTCTCCTCAGTCACCAACCACCACTGCTCTGCCTTGCCCTCTCCCTGATCCCTTTTCTGAGTACCAGTACACCAACCATAACCCTGACACCATCACATCTCCCTACTCCTGGTTGACCCTGTGTCAGTGTGCGTGGTCCACCCTATCCCATCCTGTTCTTAGGTGTGGCAAATATGCATTAGTTTTAAGTCAGTTCTCTGGGCTGTTCACCAAACCATTACACATAACAAATTGTAGTCAATAGCAAACAGTTATTTAATTCATTTCTGTAGAGAAAATGAAGGATTTTCTAAATACTGAAATGTTGTAAATCCAATAAATGTTACTGTAAACTGGTAGAGATATCCAAGATAAAACCTTCTGTAAATCTTCAGTCATTTTGTGATGCTCGTCTCTTGATATGTCAGCCACGACGATACTTTAATCTTTTGTTTGTCAACTAATTCTTGGACTGAGGAAGTGTAAGATCAGTGGAAGTTTGATAAGAAAAGGCCTTGTACTTCTTCTCTTTGTCCATTATCTGGTGTGTGTGTGTGTGTGTGTGGGTTCGTGGGTTGTCGGTGCAGTGTTGAAAAGGCAAAACCAAGGAACTCTCTCCATCTAGCAGAAGGTATATGGGAAGAGCAACCCACAGTTTGGCCACTGTTGTTGTGCCCGGGAACTGTTAACCTGAGGCACTCGCGCAACTTTACCAACTCTGCCACCACCCACGCACTCGAACGCGCGTAGTACTTTAGATTTTTCGTGGATATAAACAAATGGCTTCTATTGTTAATAGGAAGGAACATTACTTGTTGCGTTTGTTAACTTAATAAAGATTTTCAAGAGTTTTCATATTTTATTTTTCCTATACTGTATACTGCCAAGTTGTGGCAAAGTTATTCAACAACAAGGATGAGTCATCATGAACATAGTACTTCAAATTAATATTATTACTCTTTGCTTTACTTCTTTTCCACTTTTTCCATACGTGATTTAGTATAAAATAATCCCCTCATGCTTGGTGCTAGTTCTTACTATATTATTGTATAATTAATCAAAAATTTATTTTGTAATTTGACCACTAATTACACAGACAACAATTTAACATGAGAAAATGTAAAGTTGGAAACTTTTCATTTTTACCAGAAGCTACAAGCTCTCCATACAGTTAAATAAACATGTGACCCTAGGTGATGATAATTTAAAATATACTATAATAACACAATTAACAAGCCATCTGCTATATAATTCATACTATTAGAGTATTACAGTACTACTACTACCTCTGCAGTTTTTAAGAAAGAGATTTTTTTTTCCCTTGTAATACAGTACTGTACTAGTTTGTGTTGTGTGCTCAAACTATATGTGTAATGCCTTGTATCTTATTTCTATCCTCATTTACTGTAGATGGGTAAGAAAACTTCTGTATTTTTCACATCACAAATTACAATTTAAATATCAGTAACAAGCATGTTAATCTATATATTCATGTTTCATCACATGGTAAAGTTCAGATACTAGTAATCTACAGTAGGTCCAGCATAGTGGGACACAACAGTAAACAATCTCTCTCAGTAACCCTTAGAAGGACACTATTCTCTACCACAGTCCACCAATAGCTTAGTACAGTTGTGTGGTCAATAATAATCATCCACATATGGGTAACTCATACAAGTTGCTGTTTAATGTTGGGAGGCCGTTACTACCGGAAGGTGTATAGTAGACTCTAATACTAGGCACAGTTTTATTAAATAGGTACCGTACACAGTGGTAAATATACAAATAGTCCCAAGCACCAGAGTAGAGCCTTCCCGCTTGCCTGGAGGTATGTTGCTTGTAGTAGAACTTGCTGTGTCTTGATAGAGAGTTGATGTAGCTTGGTATAGTGTGGTAGAGTCTTGGTGTAGCGTGGGGGCCTTGGCGTGGTGCGGCAAGGTGAGTGTGGCAGCGGCATGAGCGGGGAAAGGCAGGTGTGAGTGCTGGCTGGTCCCGAAGCTCAGTGGAAGAGTGTCGGGACGGAAGGCGATGGGCACCTTTATTGTTTTGAATAGCAAATATAACATATTCATTGGAAAATTTTCCAGCTGACGAGCAGAGAGAAACTATAGAACCTGTCCATGAGTCACCCCAATATGGATGATTATTACTGACCACGACTGTACATCCTGATGACTATAGCTGACCACCATATAGAAATGATGTTATTGAAGCCGGTTAGCCGGCCAATGGGCCATAGGGCTGTATTCAAGAACATTCATGGTGCACACGATGGTGTGGTACCGGTACGATGGCTCCAAAGACAAAGTTGTTGTACACCACGGATGATCTTGAATACGGACCATACACATGCAGGCCCATCCACATTATTACAAACTGTAATCTGTTTATTGGTTCGTCAACGCCCTTGCCAACAGCTCGGTTAGATAAGGATTGCTAATTTGCTATTACCATCTTCATAGAAGTTAAATGGACCGGGAAAGAATATGAGACTATATATTATATTTAAAAAAATATCCTATGGTGACTTTTATCTCTACAACCCAAGCGTCATTTTTCAACTTTTTTTGTCTTTTGGCACAAGCGGTGCCCATACAGTGACTACTAGTGGCTACCCAGTCAGAGGAAGTGAAGTGGGATGTCATCAGGGCAGCCAGAGGACTCAGGGAGCTGGATGAGTACACAAATGTATTCATCAACCCTGACATGACTCTGATGGAAAGGGAAACCCAGGGCAAACTCAGGGCTGAAGCACGTGAGAGAAGAGGAAAGGGTGAAAATGTCTACATTGCCAAAGGCAAGATCTGGACAAGGAGGAGCCAGCACCATGGCACTGGGCCAGGGCAAGCTACTCCTGCAAGTGCAGAAAGGAAAGCGTATACCCCACCAACTTTGCAAGTGCAGGCCAACAATGAGCTGGCTACACAAGCTGAAACTGTTTTTGAGGTGGCACAGGCAATGCAAGCTGTTCCAAATGACCAGGCTAGTACACCATCTGCAGTGCAGACAGAACAAGTGGTAGGTGACATAGAAGTTCAGGAACAGGTTGAAGTGGTGGAACAGGTTGGTTTGGTAGGAGCAGTGGGAGCTAGGAGAGGCTGCTTCTGTTCAAGCTGAGTATTGACCACAGGATGAGCAAAAGCTCATCAAATTGCTATACACAAATTCGGATGGACTGTTAAATAAGAGGGATGCCCTAACACTATGTGCAAACGATATGAAGCCTGATATAATACTAATAAGTGAAGCTATACCTAAAGCACAGAAACTTCCTATAACAATGAAAGGGCTAGAGATTCCTGGGTATAGGAATTAATGCCATCACTAACTTTAATCCAATTAATTAAACAACTTTAATCTAATCTGGGCACCTCTGGGAAAAGAAGATTAGCAATTTACATCATGGGTTCATTGAATGTTATGCCTGTGCAGTTAGAAAGTCATTTTTGTCAACATCTTGTTGTTGAAGTCAGTTTGTTTGGTTCTGATACACTTTTGTTGGTACTTGTGTACCGGTACAGAAATAGACAGCACATAACGGATCAAGCATCATCTGTTGGACTCTGCAGTTTGTTCCAAGAAGTCACAGAAAGAAATTCATCGCATCTGATAATTGTTGGGGACTTCAACATGAACGAGATTGACTGGAGTAACTGTGTCTCAACTGAAGGAGCAAATCACTACACCCAGTCATTCTTGGCTTGTACACAGGGGTGTTTTCTTCATCAACATGTTCTTGAACCCACCAGATTCCGACATGGAGAGGCCCCTAGCGTGCTTGACTTGGTGTTTTCTAATGAGGAAGCAATGGTACATGATCTGACATATCTTGTTCCTTTGGGTGCCAGCGACCATTCTTGTCTTGGATTCTGTGTACAAGTGTCAGTGGATGCTACACCTCCCTCTGCAACTCATCTGAATGTTGGTCGTGGTGACTATGACAAATTTAAGAATATGCTTGATGAAGTAAATTGGGATATGCATGCAAATTCAGGAGACGTAGAAACCTTCTGGAGGAATATGATGGTTGAGCTGGACAGTGCCATTACAGATTGCATACCGAAGAAAGCAAAAATGCCACCTAAGAACTTGTTTATGAACAGAGAAACCATCCATTTGCGTCGAAGAAAAAACAAGCTGTATGCAAAATATTTAAGGACAGGTGATCATGAAGCCTATGCTAGGTTTGCAATCCTCAGAAACAGGTTAAGAAAAAAGACCAGACAAATTCGTTATGATCATGAGGAGAACCTGGGGTACTGCAGCAGACACCAAACACCTTGTGCTTCCCTGTCCACCTGCCACTGGAGGCTGCCATGACACCTTCGCGCGCAGCCGGCCAGAATGAGATAAAATGCACCGACGTGCCGCGCTCCAGTCACTCTACAGCTAACCTGTAACCTTGTTACAATTGGGGTGAACAGATTCGATTATACACGGTAACAATTTATTGGTATGACTACAAAGGGTTGGTTCTCACACTCGTATATCCTGGACTCAGTAGCAAGGTAGGCACGGGTTGTGGTTGTAGAAGGCAAGCACCTTGTAAAGAGGGAGACTTGTCTGCGGTGGCCGAGTAGAGAGAGAGCTGCTGCAGGGGGTAGCGTGGTGTGCTGGAGCTTGGTGAGAGTAGCAGCGGGCGAGGTCGGCGGCAGGAGCAAGAGATGAGCCCAGGTCGAAGGTTAACTGTAGAGTGTAGAGTGACTGGAGCGCGGCTCGATTATTTTGGTGGCTGGCCACACGCCACGGACCACTTTCCAGTGGAGGACTGGAGGCGCGCGGCGGTGGCTCACCGTGGCTACTACTGTTTACTTCCTCGTTTACCTCTTTTGTAAGATATATATTCTAGGCCCCGCTCCACCAGCAGATGGTGCTCCCAGGCCTCCCTCAATATTATTAAACACTATAATCACTTCTAATGCTCATATTATCTATGTCGTAAAACTCAGCGAACAGAGAGCCAGATTTTGCTAAGCTTTCTCTCTTGAGCAATTTCTTCTATGTATATTTTTGTAAAAGAAAGGAAATGGACACTTTGTCCATGATGTTTAAAAACATGTAGAAATATAACAAGATACCTCTACGAAAAAGTTTTAACCTAAATTTCCCATTAAACTATAATATGACAGACAGTACCGAGGTTATAACAAGCCATTCGTGAACCAAGTCAGTCCGAGATGGTCTACAATTTGGAAACAACATGACGGAGGAATAGTGGAGTGGGTAAACGTTATTGTTGATATCAGTGTTTAAACCACAAATTACCAAGAAAATAGTGGTGGGTTAAGATTATTGATATCAGCGTTTAAACCACAAATTACCAAGAAAATAGTGCTTCTAACGGTGTAGAAATAAACATGGAGGAAGGCCCAGATGTTGAATTGACTACCGTAAGTATAATTGAGGTGGAATATCTAAGTTAGGTAACGTTTGAAAAGCCATATATATAATTATGGTAAATATTGAAAGAATTACCGTTATTGCGTACGGTTTTTCTACCTTCATTACCCACTTATTTAGATAATTCTAATACTATTTTCGGTAAATATTGAATGAATTACCGTTATTGGGTATGGTTTTTCTACCTTCATTACCTACTTATTTAGACCATTCTTAGACTATTTTCTTCTATGGCATTTTCTCCGCAAATGCCCCATTTACAAGATAGGGCGGTATTATTACAGAATAACTGGGTTTTTGGCTAGGATCGCGCAGTGTTACCACATCCGGCTATGTCCTGGGAATTTGCCCCAGTCACATTATGATAGTTTACACCGGTTATATCTCGGTAGTTTGCCCAGGTTAGGTCCCGGTAGTTTGCCCAGGTTAGGTCCCGGTAGTTTGCCCAGGTTAGGTCCCGGTAGTCTGATGTTGTCTAGGTTAGGTTAGGTCAGGTCAGGTGAGGTCAGACTAATTTCCAAATTATGTTTGTAAAACGGGGCATCTCCGAAAGAAACACAATAGAATAAAAGTGTTTTAGAATGGTCCAAAATAGTGGGTAATGATACTAAAATACACAATATAGTGAACCCAGTTCTTCTGTAAATTTACCGATAGGGCATATTCAAATGGGGCATTTTGAAATTAGCCTGACCTTACCTGACCTGACCTGACCTAACCTGACCTAACCTAACCTAACCTAGACCGCATCAGACTACCGGGACCTAACCTGGGCAGACTACCGGGACCTAACCTGGGCAAACTACCGGGAAATAACCGTGGTAAAGTACAGAAAATGACCGGGGCAAAATACTGGGACCTAGCCGGATCTGGCAACACTGCTACAAGACGGTAATTCTTTCAATAAATACCCTATTTTCTTCGGTAATTATTGAAAGAATTACCGTTATTGCGTACGGTTTTTGTACCTTCATTACCCACCTATTTAGACCATTCTAAGACTAATTTCTGCTATGGCATTTCCTTCGCAAATACCCCATTTCCAAGATAGAGCATATTCAAATGGGGCATTTTGAAATTAGCCTGACCTTACCTAATCTAACCGAGACCGCACCGGGACCTAACCTGGGCAAACTACCGGAAAATTACCGTGGTAAAGTACAAGAAATGACCGGGGCAAAATACTGGGACCTAGCCTGATCTGGCAACACTGCTACAAAACGGTAATTCTTTCAATAAATACCTTTTCTTCTATGGCATTTCCTCTGCAAGTGCCCCATTTCCAAGATATTCAAATGGGTCATTTTGAAATTAGCCTGACCTTACCTAACCTAACCTAGACCGCATCAGACTACCGGGACCAGACATGGGCAAACTACCTGGACCGAACCTGGGCAAACTACCGGGACCTAACCTGGGCAGACTACCGGGAAATAACCATGGTAAAGTACAGTAAATGACTGGGACCTAGCAGGATCTGGCAACACTGCTACAAAACGGTAGTTCTTTCAATACTCACCTGGTTAAGTCACCTGGTTGGCTACCCCTTTTACTTGGTTCAATGGGCATGGCAGAGGTAGTACTAGGGTATAAAAGGAATAGCACTACTCTGCAGGTACGCCAGTCTAACAAGGGGGAACAGACTACGGGTATTTGAAAATAACTGGGGTAAAAAAGACTGAGTTGTGTACCTTTGGCAGATCAATTTGATTTAACAGGTTAAAATGTTAGTAATAAGGAATGAAGAAAGAAAAATTCAGATAGGTAGAAGATCAGGGCTGGTTGAAAGCAAACAGGAAAAGAGGGGATGGCGTTACTCGGCAAATTGATAAAGGAGAGGACCCAGAAAGTCATGGAGAGCAGATTTGAAGGCCTGTATGGAGGCAAGTGACACTACTTCATCTGGAAGGGAGTTCCACAGGCTAACACATCTCATGGAAAAGAATCTTCTCCTAGATTCCAGTGAACAATGAGTATGTAAGATCTTAAATCGATGACCACGTGCTATGTAAGGGGGGGCTACACTGAATACATCACTAGGGGAAATGCTGGCCTGGTCATTGAAGATTTTCCAATATTTTATAAGGTCAGCACGAAGAAGTCTACCCTGGACGGAATATAAATCCAAAGCCCGCAATCGTTCGCTGTATGAGTGGTGGTCCATCCCCTCAATGTGTCTAGTCCATTTTCTTTGTATAGACTCAAGCAGGTGAAGGTCACCAGCAAAGCCAGTGTTCTACATGCATGAGGAGTACTCCAGGAGGGGATGGATATGGGTAGTTAACAATGTAAGCATGAAACTGCGTGTTCTACACAAGGTGCTACGCAAGAGATTCGCCGACAGGCCAGAAGCCTTATTGACAATATAGTTCTAGTGTGGACATGGAAACAGAGGGTGGTATCCACAGTAACCACCAGATCTTTATTATATCTTCATATTAGATGCTATATTCAAGAACATTGATGATGTGGTACCGGTACGATGGCTCTATGTAGTGTTTCAAAAGCCACATATACAGGGTATATACCTTCGTGTTAGATTCCATATTCCAGAACATTGATGGAGTATACGATGGTGTGGTACCGGTACGACTGCTCAATTGTTTGTCTATGGAGTCGTTGTGTAGGTACTACACCATCGTATGCACCACAAATGTTCTTGAATATAGTCTAGTCCAAAATCTTGATGCAATGAAATTTTTATAAATATTGAAAGAATTACTGTTATTGTGTATGGATATTCTACCTTCATTACCCACTTATTTAGACCATTCTAAGACTATTTTCTTCTATAGCATTTCCTCCACAAATGCCCCATTTCCAAATGGGGCTATTTGAAATTAGCCTGACCTAACCTAACCTAGACCACAGCAGACTACCAGGACCTAACCTGGGCAAACTACCGGGACCTAACCTGGGCAAACTACCGGGAAATGACCGGGGCAAAATACTGGGACCTGGCCAGATCTGGCAACACTACTACAAAATAATCATTCTTTCAATAATTACCGTTAGATTCCATATTGCAGAACATTGATGGAGTATACGATGGTCTGGTACCGGAACGACTGCTCAATTGTTTGTCTATGGAGTCGTTGTGTAGGTACTATGCCATCGTATGCACCACAAATGTTCTTGAATATAGTCTAGTTCAAAATCTTGATGCAATGATGCAGTGGATTACGTTCTAACTTTCCTCATTTAGGTTGTATAATGCAACATTTAATAGTTACAATATTTAATAGTATGTATATTTGTATCTTTTGCAGGATGTCAAATTTATTGCAAGTCATACTGAAATATTTCCTCATGATGAGGTGGTTGTGGCTGATGGCCATTGTAACCTTGTTGCTGTGTCTCCAAAGTATGGCCTTACCTTTGTTGCATGTGGCACAGTTATCAAAGGTTTGTATACACTATTTTATTGATATAAGTGTTAATAATAATAATGGCATTGTTGAGTCCCTGTTTATGATATATACTGTATACTGTAGCTGTTAATAGATAATTAAGTACAGTATGCAATGCTCAACACTAGGGTCAATGCTTAAGCAGATTTTTTTTTTTTTTTTTTTTTTTTTTTTTTTTCTCTCAGAACTTTCACAAATTTGGCAATTACTAGAATTTTGGTTTATTTATTTACAATGTTTATAAACTGAGTGACTTTTACTGGTATGGTACACTACCGTAATACTGAATTACAAAATGAATTGATTGTAGCTTACTATTTACTCTTGGTTTTCATCAAAATTTGTTGACAGAAAGAATTGTATCTTCTTATACTTTCAGCAGAGTATGCATTCAAAATTCTTAGAATTGCTGACCAAAATAAATATTAATTATTATTTTTTTCATCTTTCAGTGTTCAATTCAAAGACATTAATAGAAAGTAATGAGAATGTGGCTCTGACAAATATTAACACTGGAGCTTCCATCACACATGTAGCTTCCAGTTGTGATGGTTTAACTCTGCTGGTTGTCATTATCCACAATGATGTGCCACATGCCCTCTTTTATGAAGTGCGCACCATTGTCCCAGGGGTGAGAGTTTATATTTTTGTGTTATAAAAATGAAATGCCGGTACTGCATAGTACTTAAGATAAATTATACATTCTGTATTGATATTTATTGGCTGTAAATACATGGGGATAGTTTAACCTCATTAAGTGTTTCTAGGGAACAGAAGTAAAAATTTTGCCTTTGCTTTGTTAACTTCCAACCCCTTATTAAAGAAATACAGTACTATACAGTAATATCTTTTGTAGTAGCTGAGCCAGTCATTTGGTGTAAAGCATCTAAAAATTTGTTTTATTCACATATTCCTTTCTTATGCCTCTTCAGGTAAACTCTTTGTATTTTCAGCAAATACTGTAATAAGGTACTGTGCTTATGAGCACAGTTCAGCAATATAGTATGATAAAGATGTCTAGTAGCAATAACTTGTAAAAGGTATGAAGTGAATAAATGTACATCAGTATTAAATGTAATATGTTTCATATATTATCAGCATCTGTGTTTTTCGTCCTTCCTTTCCCCATTTTACTTGTGTTGAACGTGTAGTGACCCTTTCACTGCTTTCTCTTTACTTCCAAATCTTCTTCTATACCCAACTTTTCCATGTCTTGCCTGAAACAATTCCTCAAAGTTTTCTTGAGTTTTCCTGGTGGCCTATATCCTTCTATCTCCATTTTCCCCTCCATTCTTACAAAATTCACATCTCTCCTCTTCAAATATCAAAACCATCTGAGTCTCCTCTGCCTCACCTCACTGAACTCCACCACCTCCACACCACCTTGCCACACTTTCACTTGACACCCTGTCCTCCCTTCCACCTGACTCTAACAATATATCTTAGTATTTTGCAGTCACTTATTTATTGTAGTATATATTCCTCAGTCGGTCGGGTAGTGCCCACTTTTCTGCGCAATAAATCTAGACTTCATCTGATACAAACCTTATGTGCTTATGTGCCTCAGTGGTATGCTCTTGTTCACCAGAAGTCTAGCTCCCTATTTCCAAATTATCCATGCTGATGCCATTCTTGCTCTCACTGCCCCCACTTCAGAGTCTAGATTCTAGAATATCTACCAGATAACAAAACTGCTGCACCTACTGCAGCATGCCTCTCTCCACTCCTTCCATTTTCCTTCTTTACTGTACATACTGGACACCGGAAATTCTTTACTTCCCCTAATTATATTTTGTAGATCAGTACGTGTATGTAATACACCTTTGTATTTGTACAGTGTGCAGAGCAGGTACCATTTGTGAGTGTGGGAGTAAGCAGTGTTGGTGGAGCACGGGTACATGGATTGGCATGGAGCCCTGTTGATCCAAGCAGTGTAGCGATGGCTGTCTCTCCTACCTTCCTTGTTATGATCACTCTCAGAGATGCAAAGGTTGAGGTCAAGACAGAGAATATCCCTGCAAGGTGGGCCATCAAAGTTTTTCTAAGTGTACTTTTTTGTAGTAAGATGATTGCCCTAAAGATGAATCTGGTGAACTTTGCCTACCTGATAGTCTATGGGATATGTAGATTCTTTCAATAAGTTGTCTTAGTTAAATACTACAGTACTTATATAGGCCACCAGTCACTGAGCAAAGCCCTCTTATTTTGGGGGGTATAGCACTGTATTGTATTTGAGGTAAGCTTTCCCATTTAGGTATGAATGCTTGATTCAAGTGAAGCTCAACATTTCTATTTATCTTGACAGAGTATGATTTATAAGTACCTGTAATATTTTGCAAGCATATATATTCGTAAAATATAGAGAACATAATTACTGTAATTATAAAAGTAAGTGTTGCTGCAGGTATATTTGTCAGTCATTTATTAATTCTTTATTAGTTCTCAAAGTCAGATTTTAAGATTTTCATGCTTTCATTAATGTCTCGTATGTATTTAGTGGTGTACAGTATTATTATTTTATTTGCAGATGTTTATAATGTTTTTATATTCTAACTTGTGGTTTATGTCTTCCAGAGCTGTGGGATGGTCTCCAAAAGGAAAGCAGCTAACTGTTGGCTTGTCAGATGGAAGCTTAAAATTATTTAAGCCAGATCTGACTGCTGTGAGAACTGTACCACGGCCACCATACGATGGTATTGGCTCTGTACTTAGTATAACATGGTTCACCAGTACTGAATTCTTCATTGGCTATAAAGTACAGTCAGAGGAGGAAAGCCATGGTATGTATTGATGATGTGGTACTGACCATATACTGTTTATCTTTCTTAACTTTCATGTCCTTCTGGATGATAGGGTGTCAGACCATGGTAAATGACTTATAGATGAAAGAAAATAATGGGAATAAGATTTATATAAGGCAGGAAACATGTAGAGAAAGATCATCATAAGAAAGGATAATACAAACGATGACAGCCAAGGACAAGTACAGTCGCGACACATAATCTTTGACCAGACTTCCCCTTACACCCTGATCAAGGACTATGTGTCGCGACTGTAAAAGGTGGACTCTGTGAGATGAGTAACAAGTGGTACTGTAGGATATTCAGTTGTAGGAAGACTCTTGGTTGTAAGTTATATTTCTTTCTGCTTCCTGCATTTTTCCAGTGAATCAGTCAGTTGTATGATAGTAAAATCATACCCATTCACCAAGAAATTATTCATAAAAATCATAATTTTTTTCAAAGCTTGTATAATTTTAATATCTATGCTTAGAAATACCATCATATTAAGAAACTAGTTGCAATTAATATCTCAGTATTATTTTGAAGTTAAATGTACAAGTATATGCCCACAAATTATGATGCCCAACACTTGACAGTACAGTACTGTATTATTGGTCACAATGGCATAATATCAGACACCAGGAGTAAGACCTATTGAGCCTGTGAGTTGACACCTAAATCCTTGTGGTCATTTACTCTACCTGTGATGTGTTACTGAACAAATACACTATAATTACTTATATAGGTCATAGTTTTTATTAATGGAGTTAGCTGAGACTGCTTTTTCAGTGATGATGTATGTGAATGCCCCCAAGGCCAAAGATCCTCGGTTCGTCACCTATGATTACCTGTGCAATGACAACCAAGGTTCCCGTCCACACATGCTGTATCCTACGTACTTCCCTGAGTGGTAATAAATCTTACTTACATCTTGGTTCTGCACATTAGTGAAAAGATAGCTGTGTTTACTACTTTGAATTTACCCGGATATGTAATTATCTATGTTTTTTATATGGTACTACCTGGTAATTTAGTCTTATATAGATGAGTTCAATTGTGTAGAGCAAAATAGCAAGCTTATTTCTTTGTCATCATCATTACCCTATTTCTCTTTTCCTGTTTTTAATTCCAGATCTTGCTGAATCAATATAGTCGTAATAAAGTAGAGCATACTATGAGAAAGACCATTATAAGATGGTGTTCATGGTCACAAATATTTACAAGTTTCTCATTTTACCAACAGTGTATATATTGTATATTTGATTAATTTGTTTAAAGTTGCAGTAAAAAAGTTAGTGCAATAATTGCTAAAATGTTATGAATATCAACAGGTCTTTGCTGTGTGTATTATCCTCACGAGCCAACCAGGTAGGGGTGCTCGGGAGGTCGCGGGCAGGGGACAGCTGGTGTGAGTATGAGATTGAAGAAGGTGGAGGTGCGGTGGTACACACTGTCTCTCTTACTGAAGAAACATTTCCTTTAGGACTGGCTGTCGATTTCACATCTCAAAGGATTTTCAGGAATAAAGGTATAGTGCACTGTTTATCATTGTATTGTTACCACTGCATATCTTGTGTCTGTTTTTGTTCAAGGCACCATTTTTCAAAACTCTTGCAATTTTTTTCATATATGTATATTCTGTGATACATTTCCACTGCCTGATTATCCTGAAAGCTTCAAGCAATGTGTAGCAATGGCAGAAAAATCGCCACTATACCTATGTTTGGAGTATTTTGTCTCCCATTCTTGGTCCTGTTCCCACACTGGTTCACTGAAAAGAGAGATTGCTTGTAATAATTCGTGCTATATTAATTAAAGTGTATTAATAAGAGTATTTAACTTACAGTAGATTGATCATATATAAAATTCCTTACTCTGATGAAAGAAAATGCTTGCTTAGACAATGTAATTTCCATGTGTACAAGCATACTGAAGTGCATGTACGGTACAGTCAAGCCTTTTAGTTTTGCCAGTTTTCCTTTACTGATCTGGTAATTTATGGTACTATTCAGGAGTAATACTATTATCACCATCAAGGCCCATTTCCTTTTTTCCAAAGGATGGAGGCTTCAGGTTTAAGGAGGAAAAACCGACGGACAGAATAACATGTAGAATGGTGTCACTCGTATTCATTCCCCCTTTCATGTCTACAAGTATAAGATTGATGTTTGATAGAGCTGCTGATGTGAAAGAGTGTAGAATCTATTATTTTATTGGGGAGTAGTATAGTCTGTGTCATGTGTGCAACGTCATCAATATTGCAAAAAGGGATATCAGTCATAGTCTGTATCTTAGTGAATAGGAGGGATTTTGACAAATATTTCTTTTGTCTTGGGTTGTTTTAGCACTGACCTTCAACCTTTTGAAATATTGATCGTGCTAATGTGTGTCACTTTTTTCAGATGAAAGCACATGTGGACCCTTTCCTGTTTTATACACTCTATCAACTGGTGGAGAACTAAATATCTTTCACTTGGTTAACATCAAACCAGGTGTTGAACAGCTAGCAAAACCTTCTGATGTTTTACCTTTAAGTGGACACCGCAATGCACAGCAATATAATGGTGCTTCTAGTTATACTGTACCCAAGTCAGGTGGTTTACCTGTTCTCAGTCCATTTCCTGTTGGGAGATTTCCTTCTAACACCAGTAGCACCAGCATAAGTAACATTCCTTCATCAACTGTTGCTCCTGCTGTTGCCTCATCCACTGGTGTTGGGCCTTTGTCAGGAACTACATTTTCCATACCAGCAGCAGGACTGTTTAAAAGGTAACTGACTAATTTTTGCCAGACAGTTTATTTTATTGTTACAGTAGTGTAAATGGATGTAGATAAGAATGTACAGGGTGTTGCTTTATGACTGTGAGACCTGGACACTCAATCTGAGAATGCCACCTTCAGCTATATGAGCATGTGGCTGACCCTGTATACAAGGAATATCCAAAAGGATTGACCCTGGCTGGAGAAGACCAAGAAGTAGGCAAGACAACTTGTGGCTGAAGCAAGTTGATGATTCATACTGGGAGGCACTGGAGGGATCCCAAGAGATGATTCCAAAAGCTGGCTGTAGCAAGCACTTCCAGGCTTATACCCCTTAATGAAGATGATGATGCACATTTATCACTTGAATGTGGTTGATTAGGCTTTTTTATTTTTTTTTCTTCCTGCAGTGAATGTACTACTGTACACCATTGTTCCAACCAACCATTCTGTATTATGATACTTGCATTGTGTATCATGTATTGCCACAACTGCTGATTATTTAATTGATAAGAGTAACAGGAATCTAGTTCAGTAATTTTTTTTTTTTTTTTTTTTTTTTTTTTTTAAATGGTAATTGTTTAATCTTATGCATTCACAGTACGGTAAAAGTCCGTTAATCCGACCACGGATACTCCGAAAATCCCAATAATCCGGATTTCTTAAAGTGGTGATAAAAATTTCAATTTTGGTGCCCTAGTGACGATGGCGGGGATTTTCCGAGTGCATTGTCACATATGCCTACGTGACTCACATACAGCTGGGCCACCCACACTCTCCCAGCTATTAGGCATACCTATGCACAAATTGATATTCAGTGGAAGTGATTTTAAGAGAAAATTACCAAAATTAATGAATACAAACAAAGGAATGTAAGTTCCCCACTATCACCCTCACGCTCGGTTGTTACACTCGTGATAAGCCTAACCCTTTTATAGTGAACAACTTTTAACCCTCCCGCTCCCTTGTTACACTCGTGATAAGCCAACCCCTTTATAATGAACAACTTTCACCCTCCAGCTCCCTCGTTACACTCCCGATAAGCCTAACCCCTTTATAGTAAACAACTTTTCACCCTCCCGCTCCCTTGTTACACTCGTCATAAGCCTAACCCCTTTATAGTGAACAACTTCTCAAAACGAGCATTTTTCATACTTTAACACATATCCCGGTACATACATTTGATATGGTGAAAAGTGCAAGTGATTGTAAGAGAAAGTGACAAAGAATAATTATTATAAACTGAGGAAATGTATTTGTATGAGTAGAAACTCATGGATTATTGGTGATAACTGAACTTGTCAACCATCACCTTCACTCTTCATTCACTACACTCGTGCTTTTACCTACCCTTTTAGAATAAACAACCATTCAAGACTTACAGTACATTGTCCATACTTTTAGCTCAAGTTTAGAATTATATTTAGTCACTAGTTGTGTATGGGAGCCAGAGAAACGAGTGAAAGCACTTGTAGTTTTGAGAGCGGGTGTGCAGGCAGACAGTCGTACGCATCAAATTTAAGCCCTCGGATATCTCTGATCTTCTGATAATTCGACAAGGGTCTCCCTCCAATTGATCCGAAATAGCGAGGATTTACTGTACTTCCACTACAGTGTATATTTTTGCACACCAAAGTTGCTTTAGGTGAATAGTGATGGTTCCTACACCTTGTACAAAAAGAGATGGCAAGAAAATTGTGAAGAGGAAACATGTGGCACTGACTATTAGTGATAAACTGAAGGTCCAACCAATAGTCTGAAAAAACCAATAGTCCGGATGACCTTCAGTCCCCTGCAATACGGATTACAGGACTTTTACAGTATTTACTTTCATATAACTGATTTTAATTCAGGATTTTTGCAGCTCTGTTTCAGAACAACAAGGTGGGACAACAACAGGACTGCAACTACCATCAATGGTAAAACAAACCTCAGCTGAGGCAGCCAAGTCAAGCTTTTCATTTAATCTTCCAACTTCAAGTCCCTTTACAGCAACTACTTCTCTTTCAAATGCCAGTGGGAGTGCTGGTAATTCATCATTATTTACTGGATTGAAGGGGATTCCTCCTGCGGGATCCCCTTTTACAGCCCCTCAGGCACAACCAGCTATAACAGCATCAGGCTTGCAAACTTCAAGTGGTGGTATTCCACCACCCTCATCTCTGGGTGGTACTAAATTTCAAGTTAGTATGACCTCATCAGCAATAGCAATGGACAGTTCACAGAGCCAAGGACTCAAAATTCCAACTTTCCAACTCTCTCATGCTAACACCTCCAGTGGGAGTATCAGTCAAGGAAAACCTGCAGTGAACCCAATAGGTTCCTCCACTCCATTTAAAACGACAAGTCATACCTCAGTCTCACAAGACAATCTTAAGCAAATTGAGAGCCAGGGTAGCAGCAAATCACAGAGTCCAGCACCAGCAAGCAAGCCCATACCATCACTGAACCGTTCTGATTCAAGTTTGCTGTCTACTATTGCATCTGTAACTTCACAGTTTGATGAGGAGCTCAGGGATCATATTCACTCTGGTGGATTTTCTAGCAAGGTAAATAGAATAGAATGGTGTCTGTGTGTACTGTAATAGAATTCTTGTTTTAAAATGTATTTTTACATATACAGGGTTTCTCATGAAAAAATATGTATTCACAACTTCAGATGTTTAACAAGCATATTGAATTATTATTTTGTTATAACAGATTGCTAATAAGGAAGAAATGGGTGATGTCCGAAGGAGTTTGAGTGAGGTATGTGAGTGGACCGAGCTGATGGATAGGACAAGTTCTGAGCTGAAGGGGGAGGTGTCACAATTGCACTCAGAGGTTTTGGAAGGATACACACTAGCAGAAGAGGCTAAAGTTCACATGAGCAAGAATAAAAATCCTCGGTAAGTGTAGTGTGACCTGCATCTCCTATCTATCTATCTATAGCTCCGACGCCTCATTCCCTCCGGGAACTCCCCCCAAGGGGGTGGCCACGGCAGAAGTGTCTCCAGTTCTCCCTGTTCCAACACTCCCTCCTTACTTGTTCAAGCCCTACTCTGCCCCTCACGTTTCTCTCCTTTACATACTCTTCCACTCTGTTCTGCTCTGTTCTGCATCTCCTTGTAATAAGAAATTAATATTAATAGTGAATTAATATTATGTGATATAACAATTACTGCTAATGCTAAGATATTCTTGTCAGCACTGCTATGGTAAAGGGTAACTTGTGAAACCTTTCTCTGGCTTTTCTAGTAATAAGAGTCAAGTGGATTATATCTCCTGGCTGGATCTGCATGCTGTGTAACCTTACTTAGTTAGGGTCACTGCTCTTGGATTTTCTAGTGTAAAAGTATTGATGGTGATTGTGCTGCCAGCTCGCATCTTGAGCCCAAACAGAGGTAGTCACATTTATAAAATGGAAGGGTAATGTGATTTTAATTTCTGTTCTGATTGGGAGTGACATTTTTTTTTCTGGTAGGTTTCTGCTAGATTTTATGCATAGACAAGTCCTGGTTACCTCTGATTACTCCCTTTTGGGTTTTTGAGCTTTTAGGGGTCGGAGGCAAAGGACCAGCCCTATCTCGTAAAGTTCTTCCAGCAGCCTTCTTTATCCTCACCTCTTATTATGAGCTCCCTGATATTAATATTTTCCAAGTGTCCAGCTATTGTTCTTTACTTTTCCCTTTTCAAAATTTGGCTTAGATTCTGTCAGTAGAATATGATTGATTTAGTGTACATTTCTTATCAATCTGATTATAATAATAGTTATGGAGCCTGTGTTTTATTCATGGAATGGAATTGATAAAATATTTTGTATAAGGTTAAGTTTTTATATTACATTTGTATACTTCCAGGAAATTGGTGCCCCTTTCTAGACCCCTCGATCCACACAGCCGACGACAGCTGGATGAGATTCGATCTCGTTATCAGTATCTCCAAAGTCAACTCGTTGAGGTGGAAACAAGGTTGCATCTAGACTGGGCAGCCTTTACAAATGACAGAATCAAAAAGAGGTAAGGATTAACCAGTGATCTGAAGGTAATAATAACATAGAAAAACATTTTTCAACTTTTTTTTTTTTTTTTTCTTTCTTTTTTAATTGCTTCTAACCCACAGGAAACATGAGTTACCAGCATCAGAGACCTTGTACCAGGCTCTCAAGAAATGCCACAATCTACGTAGAGTTTGTGAAAAGAGTGTAGATGTTGTATGCGACCGAATCAAGGCCCTCAACTTAAACTTCCTCAGCAGCCTGTCCACATCACGTTGTCATTATGATGAGTAAGTAAATAATTCTTGTCCCAGTATTTACATGAGTGGTATAGCAGCTATGGCAAAGTTGCCCATTTGAGGCTATGCCATGTATTATGAAGGAGAAAATTATTAACCTATATCCACAAATTATGTGTCCATAAGACTAAAAGGTGCAAAAAGAATGCCAGTAAGTTCTTCCATAGTTTTTGTGTGGAGGTGATGAAGGAATTCTCATGGTGCATTAGACTGGAGTTGGATAAAGACCATATCTGGAAAGACATTGCTTTGCCCAAAATGACCCTTGATAAGACACATACCGATAATTGAGACATTTGTATAGAAAAAGGAGTCTTATGAGCTGCAAAATATGCTATGCTATATTGTATGACAATGTTACAGAATATGCAAGGGTTTGCTCTTCCTCACCACTCCACCTTGTTAAGGTTAAGATATTCCTTTTTTTTAATTTCTAATAATTTCAATAAATATAATAGATTTTTATGAGTTTCAGTCCTCAAGATCATTGTAGTTTGTATATATGCACACAAACAGTATATATAAAAAAAATTTGGTTTGTAGTGATAGGTACTAATGTTTCATTTTTCATCAGAGATGAGGCTATGGCTACCTTGGAGAAGTCTCTCAGAGAGACTACCATTGCTCCCAAAGTTCCATGTTCACCATTCAAGATATTTTCACCTGAGAAGCAAGAGAAATTAGAAAGAGTCCTTGCTCAGAGACAAGTCATTCCTTTACGGTAATTTTTATTCTTTGATCTTGGTTTGAATGCATTTTTGAATGTGTTATTTGTAATGCAATATTACAGTAATAATTATACTTCGGTTTCCTTGTCTTCATTAATTTTTGACAGTTATTAAACTTGAAGTTTAAGTTAAATTACTGAAATTACTTACTCTCTTCCCCAGGAAATGTTCAAGTGCTCCCAAAGCTGACCTGACATGCGTTGATAACCTCTTCTCAGTGTGTAGTCATGAGGGTTCTCCTGATTCAGGCTCACCCACTATTCAACAGTCTTTTTCGTTTGGGCCCCAAACATTTTCAACACCTAGAATTGATAATGTGGCTTCTGTCAAATCTTCATCTGTTGCCAATGGGGATCCTGTACAGGATGGTACAAATACTTGGCAAGCATCTGGCAATCATACATTTGCCATGCCAGAATTAGCTGGAGATGAAAGCTATAATCAATCTTATGCAACTCCCAGTTTTGCCACTAAAAGTCATGGAACTGATCAGATAACAAAGCCCCAGTATGAGGATATTACTCCACCTCAAACTCCAGATAATAAATTGGAAAGTGGTTTGAAGACTGCAAGCCCATTACTAGCATTGTCTTCACTTGTTTCTAAAGTACCAACGACTACCGTTGCAGATGTGAAGGTCCCTACTGGAGCACCTATTACTGATTCTAACCCTGTTTTAGGAGATTCATCGAACACTATTCCAGTTGGTGGAATAAAAGCTCAGATTATGACTTCAGTTCCTGCAAAAACAAATTTTACCTTCAAGCCTGTGACATCAGTTCCATCTCTGCCAGTGGAGTCTGTAGAATCTTCAGTGCCTTTTTCATTTACTCCATTTGTGCCACAATCCAGTTTTTCATTCAGTGTTTCAGATGGAAAGGCAATTAATTTCAGTAATCAGTCAAACGGACAAAGCCAGGGAATAAACTCTGGTGTCATGTTTAAAACCCCTCCTTCAGCTACAGTGACTTTGGTGTCTACTGGAACTTCTCAGCCAAGTATAAATTCAAATTTTTCTTTTAAGACTCCAAGCTTTACTGCGAGTGACAATGTAATCCAGACTGAAGCTTCTGAGGAATTAGTGGTTACTGAATCAGATACTACTTCATCATCTGGGGAGTCTGACACAGCTTCAAACAATACTGTCGTGGCAGATAATATCAGCTATTCAGGTGCGTCTGATTCTGCTGATTGCCAGGAAACTTGTGCAGCAAATTTGGAAATTAATGAAGACTTTAATCAAGGGCTTTTAGTAAATACTCTAGTGAAAGAAGATGAAACTAAAGTTTCCAGTTTTACCAGTAGCTCCATATCAGTACCGTCACAAAGCCCTTCATCCACAGGTACTCCATCATCCAGTATATTTACTACTTCAGCATTATCTGGCAGTATATTTGGAAGTGGAAAATTAGGAAATGTTTCAGAAGTTGCAACTACGCCGGCTAGTATATTTGGTGGCATCTCAAGTACATTTAGTTTGCCATCCGCTGGTAGCCTATTTAACACTTCATCATCAGGAGCTTTTAGTTCCGGAACTGCTTTTGGAGCAAAAACAACAGTGACAACTGATGGTGGTGGGGCACCAACAACAACTAGTGTAACTAGAAACATTTTTGGAACCCCAGCAACAACTAATGTAGCTGGAACACTCTTTGCAACACCAACTACCACAGCTGGAAGCATCTCTGGAGCACCAATAACTGCGACTGGAAGTATTTTTGAAAAATCCATATCAGTTGCTACCACAGCTGGAAGCATCTTTGGGACTACTACTACAACTACTACTACGACATCTGCTTCTTCTGGAAGTACATTAAAAACAACTGCCTCTACTACTGCTGGTACAAGTATCTTAGGAAGCACTGGGGTATCTGCTAGTACTAAAAATATTGGCCTGTTTGGAACTACGAGTGGAAATCTGTTTGTAATCCCAACAACATCAAGCAGTGTTCCAGTTACAACAACAACAACAACAACTGAAAGTTTCTTTGGAGCCAAAACTACCACAAGTGGAACCCTCTTTGGAATTAACACTACCACAAGTAGCAGCCCATTTTCAGGTACTACTACCAAATCTCCAAGCATATTTGGAGCTATTACTACAAGTGAAGCTGGTGATTCAGAAAGTACCAGCACTAGTAAATCTGAGAGCATATTTGGCGGTCCAATTAACACTTCTGTGAGCATTTTTAGTAACAAACCAACTCTGATGGGGAATAGCTTGGGTGCTAGTGTTCCTGAATCAACTTCATCCTCTGTCATCTCTAGTACAGGAGTTACTACAGTGACATCATCATCATCATCATTAACATTCAGTGTACCATTTTCCACTGGGACTGGATCAATCTCAAGTTGTACTCAACCCACCAACAGCATTTTTGGAGGCACAGTGTCCACTGCTGGATCTTCCTCTGGCTTATTTAATGCCACCACCACCACTTCAAGTTCCACGTTTGGTCAACAATCAACCTTCACTGCACTGACAACATCCAGCTCAGGATCAGCATTCAGTTCCCTCAGCTCACCATCTAGTGGGTTTGAAACTCCAACTACAACCACTACTGTCCCTGGGATTACAGCTTTTGGACAGACTGCACCACAGAGCCCTAGTTCAGTCTTCACTCAAGGTACCAGTACTCAGAGCACCCAGGGTTCCATGTTTGCTGCTCCAGCTACAGCTGCCTCAATATTCAGCAATACTGGACAGAGTACGTCGGTTTTCAGCAGTGCCGGTCAAAGTGGGTCAGTATTTGGCAACCAACCATCCACCACGGGAATATTTGGTGGATCATCATCCCAATCTTCAACTTCATCGGTGTTTGGGTCCACAGGTGGTGGTTCAGGATTTAACAGTGGTACAGGTACATCACTGTTTGGACAGACTACTGCTGCTACATCCCCATTCTCTGCTAGTAGGTGAGTTCAGGAAATCCCATATTAATCTTTTATGCTTTCAGTGCTTCTTATACCTGTACTACATTTACTCCAGATTATTATAGTACAGTGTAGTACCAGTATTGAACATCTTGTATAAAAAGCAAATCTTAGCTGATTATATCTTATATCACTTATTGCACTTTTAAATAATGAAACCCCCTGTGGATAATTATGTCTAATTTCAATGTAAGGGTGGTTCCAATACTTTGCTGACTGCAGAATATAGGAGAAAAAAAGAAAGCAAGTTGTATTCTACTCTGCACCTTCGTATGCAGGTGATGACTTTGAGATGGTGGGAGCACCAAAGTGATGCAGCCATCTTGGCTGAAAATCAGTGTTATTCTACAGAACAAAAATAATTAATATTGAAACCAAATGAAGCATTGCATTATTATTAATTTAACTGTCTTCAAAGTTCCTGGAGATATCTGGATTTTATAATGATCGATAAAAGATTGTAAACAAATTAAAGCAAAGTTGAGATAAGGAATGTGTAGTTAGGGCATTAGCTTCATATAGATAATTCATTTATGATAAGTTAATTTATTTTCAGCACAACAAAGCAAGAGGCTCCATTTGGTTCATCTGGATTTGGAAGTGGTATGTTTAATTTTTTTTTTTTTTTTTTTTTTCCCATAGAAAGTTGATTTTGACTTGGATTTAGGTAATAGTACTGTAGATCATGGTACTAATGACAGTTTTAAAATAAGCATGTTTCTCTCTTTTCTTGATTTCCTAAATCCTGTTTAATTTGTTTTTGTGTTACTAAAGTTGTTTCAAGTGCCTCCTTCAGTTCTTGTGTTACCTTTCTCAGAATATGGCAGTCCAGTAAGACCTCAGTATGTTGGTATTTAATAACTTGGTACTGGTTAGATCTAAAGGGTTAAATAAGTACAGTGGTTGCAAGAGGATTGCAGCACTGCACAGTAGGTTAGCCTATGTGGTCTTATTTTCTTAAATACATGTTTTCCTTGTACATATCAATACTCAATGTGTTCTGTACATTTCTGAAATAAAGGTTTCTAGGTTAGCAAAGAGGTCTGGGCACACTAAGTAAATGAGATAAACTACTATTTCTACTGCCACTCTACCTCTAAGTCTGATACAAAATTTTATGTGTGTTTGAATAGATGGTGGCTTCTTCAGTGGTCTCGGTGGCAAACCAAGCTCAGATAATGCAAACAAGAATGTGTTTGGGTCTAATGCATCTGTTGAAGTCAAGCCTCAAAACAGTAAGTATTTTGATTGATTTTGGCAAGTTACAGTGTGAAGCATTTCTTATATTAATTAACTGTCATGCTGTAGGTTACTGTCTTACTCAGTATTGAGGTTTCTGATATCGGTTTGTTGCTTGTACTTATTGGATGCTGTGTGCAAACGAAGGGTGTGAGGTGAGGAGATGTAGGGCTGGATATAATCAAGGGAAAAGGGAAGCAGGTAGTGGATTGATGAAATACAAGAGTTGGGGAAAGAGGTGTGTGGCTGGTACCATTGGGATATGATGATAATAAGAGAAAGTGACTGAAAGGTACAGCAGCTAAAAAGGAAGCATGAATGTGTCAAAATTAAAGAACCTTAAGGAATATAGATAAAGGAGAGCAGGTGTATTGAGAGAGAGTCAAAGAATGACAAAGAGGATGACTAGCCTAAGGGCCCCCGAATGTAGCATTTACCAGAAGTCCTTATTATACATAAAAAAATGGTGTAGAAAGGGTATGTAGGAAAAAATAATGGCAACATACAAGCATCTTTCACCACTAGTGATGACCAGACTCCTAAATGAATTTACTACTAGGCCAATTAGGTATACACTGTATAACGATACATATATTGTTCATTTGTAACTTGTGAAATGTAACTATTGATACTGTACCTTTTTGACAATGGTAGGCATTGATACATGAGGCCAGACGAGCTCCTTTCCCTTTGTTGTCCACCTGCTTTTTACTCTACACTGTCAGGGTCCAATAACACCTGTAGACCTTTCCTGTATTGTAAAACCTGACTCACCCACCATACACAGTTTAAACCACCCGGGCCATTCCCGAGAGTGTTAATTGGCAACAGTACCCACTTTATTCAGCCTAATTCTTTCACACTGTTTCTCAACTAGTTTTTTTTTTTATCAAATAACTCCCTTTTCTCTGTTTATAAGGACAATGAGGCAAGTATATTAAGTAAAGTTGGTAAAGCAGGTTTATTTTATAATTTTCTCCATAGCCTAGTTTTTCCTCTGTTTAGTTCAATGATATGCTGATGATGTTAGGTTGCTGATGGATAATGACAGTTATTGATGTGTGTACAAGTTCTTATGCTATACCGGTAATAATTTCTGGGTAAATTCTGTACATTTTATTATATGCATTACTGGACTTTTGAGGCATTTTGTTAATCCCTTTCAGATTTGTTTGGAAATGCAAACAATAGTTCATTTGCAAGCAATGTTTTTGGCAGTGGTGGAAGCGGGAGTAATAGTAACAGCACCACTTTTTCCACTGGTGGTGGCACTGTGTCGCAAAGTGGGTTTGCAGTTTCAGCTTCACAGAGTTCTTCAGGTAAGTTTTAATGTTAATTTAACAATAGGATTTCATTACTGTACATAACACAATATTCATTACAGCATATGATTTCTTATAAGATAGATGTCTCACACCAAAAACATACCGGTACTATACAAGGGTGGGTTTGGTGGAAGATCTTTCTCCTTTACATCCATGCAGTTTCATTTTACCATCATTTTTTCCTCTTCATGAATAGATCTTCTACATGACTGTTTAGTACTCGTATAGTACTTAGGTTTAATGAAGGTGAAAATAGCAAATAATCAGGATGCACTATTAACTGCAGTGGGTCATTATCCCATTTTCCTTTTTTCAGACCCGAAATGGAATAATGAAATCAGATTACAGTAATGAGGGATAAAAATCATCATCATCAATGTCTCATTTCCCTGAAAGCAGAATACAAAAAATATTGACAGAAATACCCAATTGTTGTTGTTGTTGATGTTCTCCCGGGGCAGAATGGCCTCCTGCCTCACAGACCCCCGGTACGCTCTGGTCGCAGTGAAAAAACAAATTAAAATAAAGAAGGGGCTGGCCCTATATGCCTGGGCTACCGAAGCAAATCCCAGGAAGACGAGACCAGAGCTTACTGGACAAAGGAGTCTGGGGGCCTCTGACCGTCAGAGAGATAGGGGGAAGGTCTTTGATCCCACAGCCAGTGCTGTGGGCCCAAGTCCACGTTACCACAAGAGCTACAAGTGGGGCCGCACCTACCATGAGACAAGTCCTGAAGGGACTGCTGCATGCAAAAAAAAAAAAAAAAAAAAAAAAAAAAACTCCGGTTGCAGTACACTTCACTTGGATTTTTAGTCCATGTGGGCAGATCTCGTCAATGTCACCAGATCCTACAACAATCTTTATTCTAGCCCTGTGGGGGATGGCTAATATTCACAGAGAATAAAGTCACCCCCCCTGGGGAATAGAAATACCCAGGAATATGGATCTCACACACATTTACTTCCTATTTCAAGCCCAAAAAGTTCTCAGCTCCCCTCTACATGTTCTTGCATCCATGATCAAAGTCCCATCACTTAGCTCAAGTGAAAGGATGCATTCCATGAACTGTCAAATTAAAACCAGGTTGCTTGGCCTAGCATACACTCCTACTAGCAAATCTCTTTCACTCTTTTCTATCATGCACAAGTTATTTTGCTTCATCCAGTCTTATTCCATGCTTTCTTACACAATCACTAACCATATACCATCATCTCTTAGGGCTTGCCCTTCTTCTATGCCCCTCCAAATCACTCTCATACACATTTTAACTACTCTTGGATTATTTGTTGAATATGTAGCAGCACTTCATGTTGGCTTTCCGTTCGTTAAATGACCAGGCCACAATAGACGAGCCTCAGGCTTCTACACCCCTGAGTGGGGTAATATGGGATATGGATGTTGCCCTTTATATTGTGCATAACTTTATTAATTAATTCATTTCAGGTTTTGGTGGAAGTGCACCATTTGGTGGACAATCTGCTCTAGGAAGTAGTCCAACCTTTGGTGGTGGTGCTACATTTGGGTCTCCAAATAAGATGGGATCATCAACATTTGGAGGCAACCCAACTTTCTCATCACCTCTAACAGGCTCTCCAGGTGCATAATTAAATAAGAGAATTTTGAAGCTTGGTTAATTGCCTAAAAAGGCATCGAATAGAGTCCCTGTGATCATTGTGCTGAGAATGTCTGGTTTATAATTTATTTAGACTATAGTTTTCATTGTGATAAAGTGAAAAGTGCATTAGCATGAGTCCAAGTGGAATGATGCTTTTCAAGTATTACTTATTATGCATCCTTGTCGCCATACTTTGACAGCAAGGCATGAATATCTTCATGATTCCAACTTCTGGCAATCATCCTCTTTTTCTTTTATTACAGCTAGTGGAGGCTTTGGCAGCTTTGGAGCACCTGAAGGAGCAGCATTTGGGTCTGTTGGCAGTTCAACTCCTACATCCTCCACCTCATCTGGGTTTAGTAGGTAAGACTTAGTTAAATGGATTTATTCTGGTCTCTATATGTCTAGACAGGCTTATGCTCCAAAGTCATGAATGAATGATGAAAACTACACACATATTGCACCAAAAGCCATGCGGTTACACTAAATTCTGGTGGCAGTGGACATGACTTTAGTTCTAGGAATGCACATGTTAGTGGAGAGGAGCTAATCATAAGAGGCAAGATTGGAAAAATTTCTGCTGTAGCAAATCCCTTGTTGAAAATGAGGTGGTGGAGCTATAGGTACATATGTACATATATCAGGCCTTCATCTCCACACTGGAGGTAGCCCCGTCACATCGCACACCCTCCGAAACACAAATGCCCAAACATAGAACTCCCCCCCCCCCCCCCACACACACACTCCACATCTCGACCCCCAATCCCCGTTGGAGGAGGGAGCAACCTCCCACAGCACAACCGCATCTCCTTGTGGGACTATATGGGGTACAGCTATGTTTGCATCCATTACAAGGCCCAACAACAAAAGCTGGTTTACCCCTGCTACTTCACTACAGGGCAAACTCCCCCTCCCGCATCCAGCTGGTCCATGGGCCACACTCAGTGTAGGCAAGCTGTGTCCACTCTTCAAGCATTCACCACCCTCCTCCACTCATTTCTGTCAAGGGCAAACCACTCTATCTTGCTCCACAGATATACCTCTTCCACTCAGAGCTCCTTTCACAGTGTCCATCCATCTCCTCTGTGGCCTTCCTCTCCTTACACCTCCCACTTCTGAGCCCCCTATCCTCTTTACCATTCTCTCCACATGTCCAAATCATCTTAACACACACTGTTCTACATGGTCTGCTAACTCTCTCATGACACCTGTACTTCTCACTTCCTCATTCCTGACTCTGTCTATTCGAGTCACACCACACATGCTCCTCAGACATCTCATCTCTACTACATTCAATCTTCTCGTCTCACTTTCTCCCATATTCCATGTTTCTGCTCAATACAGTGCAGTAGGCACTGCTATCCCTTCGTACAACTTCTTCTTTACATCCATTCTAAGTGACTTACAGCCAGACATCCTATTCATTCCTCCTAGCACCTTTCCTACCTCATTTACTCTAGATTTTACCTTTGTCTCTATTTTGCTCTCCACCGTCACCTTTGACCCCAAATACTTACCGCACTCCACCTTCTCCAATATTTCACCATCTAGCATTATATTCATCCTTCTATCCTCTGCTCCCCGCCTACATATTACTTTGCTCTTTACCACATTCACTCTCGGTTTCCTCGTCCTGCACTAACATACTCAGTATCTATAGGTAAATTAATATATTGAAAGATATAACAAGAGAAGTGTTATTACTGTATACTACAAGTATTCTGATATACAGATGAGTTTTTTTTTCTATACTTTGCTATTTCTTATTTGCATTTCAGCTTTGCAAACCAGGAGAATGCTGCATCATTTGGAGGATTAGCACAACAGAGTTCAAATGCACAAAGTGGTGCTTTTGGATCAGGGGGTAATGTGTTTGGAAGGTAAGTACCAGTTATTTTATCAAACATTTACTTAAGTAGAACGAACCTGTTTCCTAAATATATTTTTATGTTTCCAGCCTCTCCAGGGTCTAGGTCTAATAGGGTGTAGCCATATTGTTCCTTCCCACCCTCCTTCATGTATTATTAAGTACCATTCACCCACCTGATTGATGGTCTCTGTCTTACACCAGGCTCCTTAGTATCACTTTCATATGCAGTACTCTTTTAAACTCCATTATGCATTCCTCAAAGCCCTCCTGTTAACCTTGTTATATGTCTTCTGGTCATTGAATATAGTATATAACTTACCCTGCCCTAGATGCTTTGCCATAACCATTTTGATTGCAAAGATCTGATCCTCATATTCTCTGCCCTTCAGAACTCTCCCTGTTCTGTTTTCTTATTAATCTTCATTTCTTTGGTTTCATTAACAGTGTTATTCTCTTGCAGTGGCAGTAGCTTCTCTTCTTGGCGTTGATGAAGGTATGATGCATTGGCAGCACAGCAGATGAAACTGATGATAGTTCTCTTTTTGTACCGAGGTTCAGGTGATCATTAGTAGAAATATCCCATATACCCCACAGGATCCATAACCAAGGGACAAATAGGCTTGTCGTTATCCCTAACGATGAAATTGGGATAAATTATGAATGAGTTTTCCATGCATTTTTTGTTCATCATAAAATGTAAACGCCAGTTAATCAGTTCTCAAAAAATATTGTAAGAAAACTATACAGTATACATTAGTAATACTGTATTGCAGAAGAGAATTAATGTGGCAGTGCTTCAGTTTTTGTGTTCTATTTACTCAACTTCATACAGAAATGCCTGAAAAAAAAGTATGCCAAATAATTTTTTTCAGTACAGTACATTTTATTATAGTTTGAGAATGACATATTAAGATTTGATACTTGTACTTCAACCTTAATCATCAGTAAGGGGTATAAAATGCCAATATATTACTGTATTCTATATTTAGAAAAAGTTAAAGGTGTTGGAAGGTTTTGTGCAGTATTGTTATACGAGGAGAAACTGCTTTCTGAAGACAACAATAGTTAAATAGCATAATTTTAAGATGTTCTACAATTATTTTCACTGTATATTCATCACTTTAAAAAAATGCACATGCTCATCTGTTTATTCTCCTTTTCTATTTACCAGTATAATTTTGAGTCAAGTTATTTGTACAGTGTTACAGTGCTTGCTTTGAACCGGTTTGGTCTAGGTTCAGTTCGGTTTGCTGAATGTACCATAAACTCTCAGAGTAGGGTGGAGTGGTTTGGCACTCTCCTGTAGCTTGTGTGGTCAATACGGTATAGTTCAATAAAATTTATCTCCTTTTTAGGTTTACTATAATTATGTAGTCTGAAAATGTTATTTATAAAAGAGGTACTGTATAAATTTTTTCAACAATAATTTTTGCATAAATATTTTTGTGAGTTAATCGAGTCTTCTAAAGTTTTAGACATATTTCTTTGCCCTGATTTTGGAAAGTTTTTTGGCCTGGTGGTCAACCTGTTCTTGTGCCCCAGATTTTGGAAAATGTTCGAACCTAACACCCCATAGACCATACCAGATATCATCACCAAACTTTCAGGGAAGTTTCCTACAATATTGGGGCAGGTTTTTAAACCTATTTAGAATTAGCCTAGTGGTCAACCTCAGTTCTTGTGCCGCAGATTTTGGAAAATGTCCGAACCTAACTCCTCCTAGACCATTGATGCACAACTGGCGGCCCACAGGCCACATGTGGCCCTCAAGCAACCCTCTGGCAGCCCTTAGTAGGTAATAAATGGTAAAAAAATAACAACAACAAAGTTTCAGCCAAATATAAAGAAGCTTGTCTATGAATCTGTGTCAAAAATCGTATTAAGAAGACTGTGTCATGTATGCCAGGTAGGGATTAATCATAGTTTTGTAACGTAATTGATTAAGTCATTAGGTACTATATTTTTACCGTTAAGCACCTAAAATTTCTAAATTTTTGCTTAACATAAATCTTGCAGCCTTCAGTGGGTTTTAAGTTTGATCATGTGGCCCGAGGCGCCCAAAAAGTTGTGCATCCCTGTCCTAGACCATACCAGATATCATCACCAAACTTTCAGGGAAGTCTCCTACAGTATTGGGGTAGGTTTTAAACCTATTTAGAACTAGCCTAGTGGTCAACCTCAATTCCTGTGCTCCAGATTTTGGAAAATGTCTGAACCTAACTCCTAGATCATACCATATATCATCATCAAACTTTCAGGGAAGTTTCCTACAGTATTGGGGTAGGTTTTTAACTTATTTAGAACTAGCCTAGTGGTTAAAAGGAAAATATTCCCTAAGTGAATTTTATCATCAGCTACAACTTTCAACTCCGCTAGGCCTTTCAAATTCTTCAGCTTTGGACACCTAGTTTTATACTTTTTCAATTTTTTTATGCAGGCAAAACACCTCCATAATGGTGTAATATATTAAGTTTTTAAATGTGAATTACTAGTAGATTAATTCTATACCTGATTACCTGTGTTTTGTAAATATTTCTTTACAGCAGCATTGCTTCTACCACAGCAATTGAATGTCAGAGACTGAATTAATAGAGGATACCGTTCATATTCTACCCTGGCTTTGGTAGATGGAGAGAAAATTTTCCTATAACATGAACTGGACGCTAGTAAATGCTCATAGACCATTTGAGTTACATATTAAAAGGCCATCTTTTGAATATTAAGTATATATGGATTGTACTGGCTTACTTCTACTTTGTACCATATGTCATCTACTCCAGCATTAGCATTTACAAACCAGTTAATGTCTTCCTACATTGGGTCTGAAATTAAGTTCACAGTAAGAAACTAAATGTTGCCCAGGTTTGATATTGAACCTCTCCCAACACCTACCATGTGGTCATATTTGAGGGGGAGGGGAACACTGTCATAAAACATCCATGGTCTAGCTTATTGAGGTTGAAAATCAATTCTGGATTGCTGTCTTACTCAAGAAGGATCTAATGCAGGCAGGTCCATTTATTCAGACAAGTTCTTACGTTAGTTGCGAAATAGAGGGACACGATCTGGAAAACAAAGTCTAGGTATAACTGCTGTACAATAGTAGTTTTGTCCATTGCTATACAGTACTGTATCCCATTGCTAGTACAGGTAAACATTCATAATACCAATAATTTATTTATTCATTTATAAGCACCCTTGTGTCTCGGTAACATGAGGGCACTCACTACTGCCGACCAGGAGTGTGTGTGTGTGTTCTTATGTTGGCCAAGATGCTTGTTTTGATTTAGAAAATAACTGGCTGACCCCAGCTGAAAATTCATAACATAAACTTGTGTGAAAAAAAATTTATACAACCTTATTCATACATAAAATAGTTATTTTATTTGAAAGACGTATACATAATTGATTATCATACCTTGTTCATTAGTATTTATTCAGTTATAGGCTGTTACCTGAAATGAAGCTCTCGCTGATGTCTACTATTTTGTTCAGGTTTTCTCAGTTGTCATTTCAGTCTGCAAAGTTAATTACTTATTAGAGTTCTGTACTTTCTAAATTAAAAGAAAAACACATGAACGTTTCTTTACTGTGTTTGTTCCCTGCGATAATACTGGGAACATATATCCTTTCAATGTCTGGTAGCAGTACAAGATTGATTGATTGATTGATATTAGGCACCGCAACAGCGAGATCATATAGCTCCAGAATGTGGGCAATATTTGAAAGGTCTTGGCGACCCTATGGACCCAAGCATATCCCTCACCTCTCTTCTGTTGTCCTTCCTCTCCTTATTTCCTTCTTGTTTACTATCCCTCCTCTCTGTCTCCTTTTTTGTGGTGCAAGGTCTTTCTAGCTTAATATCCTCCTGTGCTTGATTGTTGGTTATATGTCTTTCTGTCTACTATATTTGGGATACCAGACTAGCTCCTGACTCAAATAAACCTTTCTTTACATCACACAACCTTACATACACACTCCAGTGGGTGATGGGGCTAGCCTACCAGCCAGTCTCTACGGCAAAGTGGGAAATCCCCTCTGTTGGGGTAGGCTACCTCCCAGTAAAGACTTACATATTACAATTACCCCATGTCTGGCTATACTGAACTCTTAGCCCCCAAGTGTGGTGTGGCAGTGTGGGATACTCCCTCCTCCAACAGGGGCTAGGTGCCAAGATGTGCAACATGGCATGGCTACCCTTATTTCTGGGGATGAAATCTCGGTATATGTACTGTACATATGCTATTCAATCTTACACCTATGGTAAGTGGGCAAGGGCTGCTGTACACTACATGTATATACTATAGTAGCAGTCCTGGAGTGGGACCACCCTGCAGGGCTACCAAGGAAGAAAGCTATGGGGGCCAAACCGTCACAATATCCCCCCACCCCCAGCAAGGGGGCGCGAGTTCCTGGGAACGGCTTCGGTCACCCAGCAATTACCTCACCCCTCGCACAACACACACAGCTACACATTTTTTCATCTCCCTATAATTATACATACAGTAATACAATACTTGTTTTAATTCAAAGATATGTTGAGAGTCACTCTATTCACATGATATTGGTCACTTGAATAAATAAAACAAATACAGTACTTCATTTTCCTGAAGCAAAGAGAGGTGGCTTCTTTTTGATGGAGTAGTGTTCCCTTCAGTATAAACAAACACATTCTATTGAATGAACACTATCTTGGTCAATCTCATGGGGCACTCAAAGGGAGTGGAGTCAACCCTGTGGATGAATGGACTTAGCACAGTCCTGACTTCAAATCCATCTCAGAACAAATTTAATAATAACTAGTTCTAGTTTGTTTGTACAGTACTTTACCTTTAGGAAATGTTGTGCTCTTTTGTCCCATGTTCTTGACTTGAGTGCTTTGACAGCTGTATAATCTGAAAAGAGAGCTAAATCAATAACTGATATATAAATACAGGCGGATCTTGCACTTATGAGCTATTTGGGACATCTTTCATAACTGCTTGCTAAATTAATTCTTGTTAAGCAAAATTAAGACCTTATGGGAAAAATTGGATAAATGCCAAGGCCTCTGACCTACCTCCCCCAAACTGCCAAAACTTACATCCTATCCATTTTAAGTTAGGATACAGGGATAATATGAGAGGATATTACACTTAGAACCACCAAAATTGTCATTTGATTCAAGATATTTCAAGTTGTAATAGGCCTATGGCAATAATAATACGAGCTAGCATTACACTTGAAATCTAAAAACAACACAAGAAATTAAAAACAGCATTAGAAAATGGAAGAAAACCAAGTAAATGCATGGCTCACATGTATGAGTGTCTTCCAAGAAGTCTATAGGAGGCTGCAAGAATGACCTTAACTGTGCAAAGTGGCTGTCAGACTTTACAAAGTTCGGGCAGGAAAAGGCTCGAGGAGGTAGTGCACGACTCGTTTCATATCTAGTAGCGGACAGCTGTGGCGCAATGCTTGAATCGATGCTTGTAAGTTCAGATTTCCCGTGCTTGTTAAAGAGGTGGTGGTGCTAATTTCAAAAGCTCGTTAGTGCGGATTCTCATTAAACATTCCTCGTTAAGTGAACCCCCCTGTATTTACGCATGCACTAAGGCAATCTCAACTTCTGCCTGTGAAACATGAAATATCAGATTACCTTTCCCTCTCTTCTGTGGTGCCAAGGTCCGAGAACTCTGAGACAATAACTTTGCTATGCTAAGTATAACTTTCTGAATCGGTTTGTATAATATTGTATGACCTTCCAGTTCAAAATTTTAAGCATTGAATGATGGGAGTTTTCACAGGAAATATCAGATATTCTAGCATTGTCAGTCCAACCATAATATTGAAAATATAATTTTTGGTTTATGGATTAAGAAGTAATTTTTTCACTTTGGATGTTGTTGTTGTTGTTGATGTTCTCCCAGGGCAGAATGGCCTCCTGCCCCACAGACCCCTGGTACACTCTGGTCGCAGTGAAAAAACAAATTAAAATAAAGGAGGGGCTGGCCCTATATGCCTGGGCTACCGAAGCACATCCCAGGGAAATGGGATCAGAGCTTACTGGACCAGGGAGTCTGCCAGGGAGATTGGGGAGAAGGTCTTTGATCCCACAGCCAGTGCTGTGGGCCCAAGTCCACGTTACCACAAGAGCTACAAGTGGGGCCGCACCTTCCATGAGACCAGCCCTGAAGGGACCATAAGGGGGAGGGAGTTTACACTGCTGCATGCAAAGGGAAATGCACTCCCTGTGTGCTGGCAGTCCACACAGCAGTGAAAAAAAAAAAAAAAAAAAAAAAAAAAAAAAAAAAAAAGCCTCCGGTTGCAGTACACCTCACGTGAATTTTTAATCCATGTGGGCAGATCTCGTCAAATCCACAAGAAAGTGACCAGATCCTACAACAATCTTTATTCTAGCCCTGTGGAGGATGACTAATATTCACAGAGAATAAAGTCAGCCCCCTTGGGCAGTCACATTGGATGTTTTTCTCCACACATGGAAAATCGTCTGATGGTAGTCAGAAAATAATGCAGTACAGTAGGTTTTCTCATTGCACGTATTCTCGAAGTGCGATTCACCTATTGCACGACGAACCCCAAATCAACACCATTTTATTTTATTACGCGCGATGCTGCCACCGTGTGCATTTTTGTGGCCAAGTGTGGCCCAAATCCGCAGCCTTTCCTGGAAGCGCGTCTAAGCCCTGTTTCCGCGTGAAACTAGCCGCTCCCCCAAATCCATGCTACAACCAGTCGCTCCCCCCAGCCGGTTTCTCCCTCTCACTCGGTCAGTTTCCCACTCCCTCACATCCTGTGTACCTCCCTCTCCATTGTCGCCGACTTGTTGCCCCCAACCCTACCAGCCTTTCCCATGCCAAAGGTCGAGCGTAAGAAGTAATTCCTGTCGCACGCTCTGAAGCTTCAGGTGATTAACCCTTAATTCGCAGGTGTAGTAAAATTTCGACACTAGCAACAAGTCTGGAGCACCACGTGTGTAGCACTCATTCGACAAGACAGTTTTTAAATTTGCGCGATCTCTAACAAGCTAGTTTCAATCTGGTAACACTGATGGTGGCAGCCAAGGGGCTGCCACAGCTATCTCAGCCACCACCAGTCAGTCAGTCTCTAACAGTGAGGGTAGAAGGACATATTTTCATCACGTCTCTTTTCCTGTAATTACCATATACAGTATGTAGGTAAAAACGACAGTGACATTATGTTTCATATTGTTGTGTTGAAAAATGTGATTCTAAACATGTTTTATAATGAAATTAGAGTGTGAAAAGTTACTTAAATATGTAAATATTGTTCAAATAGAGTGTAAAAGTGAATTTTGAGTTGATGTCCTTGTGAAGTGGCTACCCATCCTACAGATGTCATTTTAGTCTTTACAAGTACATCAGGAGACAGCTAAAGGTTTGTACTGTACTTCAATATCCTGTATCATTTATTTATGTAGCGTGCGTGGTTTACAAGCTATTAGCTGTCAAATATGTTGTTTACATAATGACTGGAGTGCAGGAGAAGGGCCCGGGCGAGGGAGCTGCTGCGACAGATAATACCTGCGGCTAGGTGGTTAAGGAGGAGGGAAGAGGAAACACGTTGATTGTCAAAGAGTTGTTGTTGTTATTGTTGTTGTTGATGTTCTCCCGGGGCAGAATGGCCTCCTGCCCCACAAACCCCCTGGTATGCTCTGGTTGCAGTGAAAAAGCAAATTAAAATAAAGGAGGGCCTGGCCCTAGATGCCTGGGCTACTGAAGCACATACCAGGGAGATGGGACCAGAGCTTACTGGACCAGGGAGTCTGGGGGCCTCTGACCGCCAGGGAGATTGGAGGGAAGGTCTTTGATCCCACAGCCAGTGTTGTGAGCCCAAGTCCACATTACCACAAGTGGGGTCACACCTTCCATGAGACCAGTCCTGAAGGGACCATAAAGGGGTTAGGGAGTTTACACTGCTGCATGCAAAGGGATAATGCACCCCTGTGTGCTGGCGGTCCACACAGCAATAGAAAAAAGAAAAAAAAAACGGGTTGCAGTACTCCTCACGTGGATTTTTAATCCATGGCTAGTATTCACATAGAATAAAGTCAGCCCCCCTGGGCAGATTGGCAAAGAGTTTGGGCTGGCAGAGTTTACCGTACATACACTATAAAAGAACAGGGAGGCCATTTTGTGGACTGTGAGAAGTTATGGCGCTTCTGCTCTCGACGGGTGAAGTGTGCCAGTAACCCAGCAATAATTTGACTTTAAAGGGTCTATTGACAAAGTGAATGAGAGTGGGAGTGGTGGTGTGGTGGCGCGACCTTGGGAGGAGCAGCGAGGAGGCCGACATAGTGTCAATGCCAGCCTCAGAACCCCATCTCTTACTTCTAGTGTGCTTCTGTACTACTATATCTTTGGTAAGAACTTACAGTATATTCTCTGCTACTGTGACTGATAATCAAATCATGATCACCATATACTGTACTTATATTGGCATATAAGATCTCTGTATATTGTCTGTGTGAGGCAGTGGCTGCCAATTAGTAATTTTCCCCATATAATGATGTATTCATACTGTGCGATATCTCTTTACACGAGTGCCTCTGCTGCCTAAATAGGCACGCAATAGGCGAACCTACTATACAGTATATCGAGTCACAAGTTGCTTCACAGAATACCAATCTAATATTTGTTGATACCATAGTTAACATCTTAGGTCCCTCTCTATCCTTACAAAGCTCTCCTACAATTTTGATAAATTTTGGACTCTAGGTGGAAACCCCTAGTAACTGCTGCTAGAGTCAATTCACTAAAAGGAGAATATCACACTTATTTTTCTGTCATTAATACTGATGTACAGTACATTGTACTGGTCTATAATCCACATACCTTCTTTCTTTCTTGGCATGTTCATATAGAGGATTTTGTTCTTGAGATCCTTTGCTGCAGTTGTATCAACTGTTGGCAGCTCTTCTAAGGACAATACTGTCTCTGCTGCTACTTCATCACTATGTAGCTTGTGGTTTATCTTCAGGAGGAATAGAAGGTACCCATTCTTCACACCAGCTTCATCTGGACTGAGAGACCTAAGGAACAAAAATTCAAGAAACACAGTAAACATAAATACTGTTCAATGTAGAGCCTCTATTATATATTATTTATTAAAACTCTGTTGCTATTTGATACTGATTGGCACAACGATACCTCCCACTAGTATTCATTTATTTATACAATAAAAAAACTTACCACTCAAAATTTTGTTGATAATAAAGGGACTCGTCCCTCTTCTGAATACTGGTCTTGCGACTCGATTCTTTGGGAAACCAGTCACCTGGTACCAATTTCAACTGAACATACATGTTGGAGGACTTCAATGATGACTGAATATTTCTGGCTATGACGACTTCTGCAAGAAGTTTACCAGATACATGGAAAAACACCTGTAAATGTAAAAGAGTTAATTTTAACATACAAGTTTCCATACGTGAATTATATATTTGCATATTTTGTACAGTTGCACACGTAAATTATTTTTCGTACAATCCAGGTGGAAGATGCTTGCTCTTCCCAGTATGAGGTTCCTTAGTGTTCAATACAAGATACATGGGGCAGAAGTAAGTATCTGGGGTGGCAATGGTAAGTATATACAGTACAATACTTGGCAATACTGTACTATTGGCCACAAGAAATCATACAGATGCTATGTTTTCAAGGGTTTACAACATACAGAAAATGTAAGACTACGTTAATGCAATACCTGTACAACATTATTATTAGATCTGTTGTATTACAATCCCCGAGTCAATTGGTAGTCCATTCTTTGCAGTATTTTCATAATAATAACCTCTCTTTCCATAAAGCCTGTGTAAGAATTCCTGTGGCCAACTGTACCTGTAATCACTAGTTACTGGAGTGAGACTAGCATCTTCCACCTGGGTTGTACCGTGAAATCTTGTGTGCTACTGTACAGTATTATCATTTACTATGGTACAATGTGACAGGCATAGGGAAGTGGCATCCCCATCGCCCACCATTTTTGATGGTGCAGTCAACCTTGAATCCCCTATGATACAGGGGTGGGAGTAAGGGTTGGGGCCCCAGTAAAGATTCATATAGACTCGAGCTGGACCCCTTGCTTGTCGAGGGTCCTGCACTGGCGCTTGAGCCTCCCCACCCTTTGAAGAAAGGGAAATGGGGTATTGATGATGATGAAAATGACAATGTGACTATAGTTCATGCCATTAAAATTTTTGCCTCTACTAACCAAGTTAGTTCGCTATATTTTACTATAAATGTGAACTCCTGGTGAGATTATCTTTCAAGACCTTATTTTGAGGTTTTAATATCAACATCAACCAGGCTGTTCATGATGATTATGATGAAGAATTTGTTTATACTGTAATAACAAACAGAAAGAAACTTCCACCAAATTAAACTCACCCTCACCACCAGCTCAGCAATATAAGTGTTGTATGTTTGTTGCAACTCCTCATAACGCTCCTTGTAATACTTGGCTATCAGACTTTCTGTTGACATCATGCGATTACGCAAAATTTTCTGAAGTGACTGATACTCTGCAATAAACAAAATAGATACAGTACAGTATGAATATTACATTTTTCAATGGCTTTATAGCATGGTATAACTTGTTTATATTATTGCTTAAAGGTAGAAACTCCTATTGGTGAATTGGAGGGCTACTGAATCCTCCAAACAATGGCATGAAATAGATCCTATATTAGTAACACTAAAATGATTTGATTCCTGGGGTAGTTTGGAGGAATCAGAAGCCCTACAATTTACTATCATCACCTACTTTACACTTATCTGTCTTATTTTGTGATTCCTCTTCCATAGCATCTTTTCCTTCACTTGGCATACTACTGTATGACTCAAGTCTAGTGCTATATTTAATTGTAATTACAAAATATGCATGTCTATCTTATCTATCTATCTATAGCTCTGACGCCTCGCTCCCTCTGGGAACTCCCACCAAGGGGGTGGCCACGGCAGAAGAGTCTCCAGTTTTCCCTGTTCCAACACTCCCTCCTCAATTGCTCCATCCCCCCTCCCCCCCTAACACTTCTCTCTCTCACATACTCTTCCACTGTTCTGCCATCTAACTGGAGGTCTACCTCTCACACCAGGTCCCACAACTTCACTATCGTACACCTTCTTTACAAACTCCACACTTTGCATTCTCTCTACATGTCCAAACCATCTCAGTGTATTACGCTTCACTCTCTCTACCACTCCACACCCAATACCAATTGCCTTCTCACTCATACCACATCTCTCATACACACTCATTACTTTCTCCATCACACCTAGTAAGTCCACATGCTCCTCTCAAGTAACTCATTTCCACGGCACCTATTCTCGACTGATGAGCCCTACTCCATGTCCATGTCTCCGACGCATATGTCAGTGTTGGCAGGATTATACTATTTCTCAGTCCCTTTTCACTTCCATACTCACACTCCTACCCTTCATAATCCTCCCCAGTGATCCTATGACCTGCCTGCCCCTCACTGCTCTCTCCCTGATTTCTCCTTCCATACTTTCATGTTTACACAGAACTGTTCCCAGACACTTGAATTCCCTCACCTCCTCCATCCTCTCACCCCCTAAAGTTATCTCACATTTCGTCCCAGTTGGTAAAGCCACTCTATAGGGTGTCGCAAAGTCAATTACTTCTGATTTTGTCCTCTCAAATACCATCACCTTACTCTTACCAACATTCACCTTCAGTTTTCTTCATTTACACACGGACTGAAAAAAACTCATCCACCACCCTCTGTAACTCCCTTTCACTCTCAGCCATCAACACAGTGTCATACACAAATAAACTTGCCACCAAGGACCAATTTGCTTCATTCAGCCTCAATTTCACCCCTAGGCAATTCACTTTGGCTTTCATCTCTCTCATACAACCATCCATATATATATTGAACAGCCATGGTGACATAACACATCCCTGTCTCAGCCCTACACTAATATTAAAAAAATATGCATGTGATATCAATAAGGGTTAATTTTACAGCTCAATGACTAATAATTCATCACCTTATGATTAAGATCTATTCTGAAATGGACATATTTTTTTCACATCAGTCACTAAGACCAATCCAAAGTGGTAATCAAATGAGAGATTTTTAACTTCTCTACGAGTCATACTTTCTGCTCATTTATAATGTGTGAAGCACAAAAAAGACTGAATCTCAGTGTTTGAACACAAAATGTGATAAGGCAAATGAATAATTTGTCATCCTGGTGATTAATATTTGTTTGTAATTTAGGGTCAACTGTTCAAAGTAATGGAGAGTTTGGTATGGAGGTGAAGAAGAGTGTGAAGGCTGGATGGAGATGAGTGTCAAGAGTGATTTGCTATAATAGGGCATCTGCAAAAGTTAAGGGGAGTGTATATAAGACAGTAGTGAGACCAACTCTATTGTTGCTGCTCCCCTTGCTGTGCTACCCAACCAGGTGATTTTTCCAGTACCAAGAGAGAGAAGTAATAAGACAGACAGACAGACAGAACAGGGTATGGTAGAAGATACCAATTTTTTCACTGCTGGATAGGACCAGCCCTCATCAGCCAGCTCTTTTATAGGGCTTGGAAGGGATGGCACTAATAAAAAGACAGGAGGCAGAGCTGGAAGTTGCAGAGTTAAAGATGCTGCGATTTTCATGGAAGTGATGAAGATTGACAGACTGATGTGAAAGAACCTGATACATTTTAATTGAATAGATCATCAAGAATAATAGACTTCATTCAATCTGACCTTGTGTATGGGCATGATGAGGGTCAAGACCATGGCGATCAGCAGGGGTGAAAAAGTACCACGTCTTTTCCATTACACGGTACACTTCCTTGAAGTAATCGGCCTTGCGCTTCTATTAAGAAATAGGATTTTTCTTTAGTGAGTAAACTTAGATTTAGCTTGGCAATGAAATGTTTTACACTTGTATTATGTTCATTACAATACCAAATAACTTATACTTGTCAGGAAACTAAAGACAGTACTATTTCAGCCGAACATGTAAGTAGTAATGACATCACAGTTCTATGCAGCCAAAGGCAAGGGGACAAGCAAAATTACATTAAGTAGAAACCAGAAGAAAAGCTGAAATTAGTAAACAGTTTTATCTTCAATTTAATATTAAAAACTCAATACTGTATAATGTAAGACTTCATACATTGACAAGATCTTAGTTTTTGGAATAGAAAAACATGAAAATTTAACAACCAAGTCATGCACTGTGCAAGACTGATACTGAATGCTTACAGTTGAATTACAGTCTACTGTGCTGCAGAAGATTACAATCAGGTTGTTCCAGAGTTTTAGAAGCAAACGTTTGAAATTTGCTTCATTGAGTCGGTGTCTAAGAACACAAAGATCTTTATCAAGAACATCATGCAGCAGAAGAGTTTCATTAGCAGTCTCACAGGAATGTACAACTGCTGAGTGCAAGGTTGGCTTCAGCTGAAAATATAAAAATCATGTCAAGGATGTTTCCAAGAAGACCAGATACTGATTTCGTAGGTGATCATGAAATTTTAATATAGATTTATCTTTTCTTTTGACATGCTTTTATGTACACAGAATTTTTAAAATAAAATATTCAGTACTTCTAGAGAGATTGGAACTAGACTATATACATATATAAGTTATACTTGTGCTGTGGGTGAGGACAGCATGTTATAGCTTAAAAAGATTGTCCATACTACAGTAACACTTTAAGCCTGATGATTATGATGATGTATATGCTTAGAAAGTTTTGCTTCTTTTAAGACTAAACATATACAGTATTACCGGTAATCAAAATATATTTTTCTAAAAGTTACTAACTTTTCTGATGGCGCTGTCCATAATGCACAAGATGGATCCCTCCATCTTTGAAAGAGTTTTGGAAACAACTGAAAACTGTTCATCTTCATTATCCATTGATTGGTCACATGGCTTTAGTAGGCTAGTAATCTCCTGTCTCAGGAACTCTATGTTGTTCAGTATTGTGCAATTCTGAAAATATATGAGAAAATATATAAGTACCGTATAAAAATATTAATTTGGTTGCAAGGCATCACATGGTGAGGCTATCTATGCTATGCATAATAATATAAGCATTTATTAATTCACGAGGCTTCCCTTAATGCCAAACATTTTCAACAACTTCCATCAGCTTTCTCAATTCACTTTATCATATGCTTTCTCCAAATCCATGACGGTCATAAATAGATTAATTGCTATCCTTTTCATAGACTCTCATGAAGTAAATGCAGAAAAGCATATCCTCAAATACTGAGGACTGGATAACAATACTGTATGAAGAGACCTACTAAAGCAAAGGTTTTATGAGGATAAAGACTGCAACAAGGAAGGGCAAATTGAATTATGGAAAAGGATAACTGGGCGATGGCAATTGGTAAGGAAGTAATGGCAACTGTCAATAGACAAACTTTTGTATTTTCTTTTAAACTGTGACCTTGGTTGAGTGAGAGAAGAATGATTTATTATTGGTATAGTGGAACCAGCACAGCTGGATTGCTATAGAATACACCCCTTCTCCAGCCCAGGCCCCATAAAGGCATATTCTGGGCTAGAAGGGTCTATTCCGTGAAGATCATCAGAAGTAAAATGAATTTAAATCTGGCGCTGTACTAGACATGGGAGCCACCTGGTGGTGGCCTGTGGAGATACTGACCCCGCTCTAGGAGAGCACACGCTCTGCCACTCTGTCGCGGAACACGTTACTGTCAACATCTTCGCTCCTCGCTGCTACGCTATGGTATTGTGTCACGTGTTCCTGCTATCGTTTCTTTTGTGTACTAGTGGCTTGCCTGCTTTGCAGATGTATTGTGTGTGTGTGTGTTGGGGGAGTGGGGAGTGTTAGTGTGGGGATTTATTTCCCTTTTTCGGGAGTTCATTTCATTTCTTCCCTCTGGGTGAGTTTCGTTTGGGCCCCCGTTTCGGGGTTTTTCTCCCTCCACTCCCCTTCTCCCTCTCCCCCGCCACTAGTTCACGTGTTTTTTGTTGTGTTTTACCTCGGGGATTTCTTTTAGCGAGGTTGTTTCTCCGTTCCACATGGGGCCTTTGCCTCCCCACGTGGCGGAGGGATTAGGGCCTTTTGGCCCTTGCTGTGTTTAGGGTTACGTGGGCTGCGGTGAGCGAGGATTGTGCCCAGGTTCTCGTTTTCCCTTCCCACCGTAACTTTTTTGGGCGTTTTAGTGTTTTTCCAGGGTGTCTGTGCCCCTGGGTGATTGCCCCTCAGGCGGTCTCTCTTTCAAGACTTTTCCTTGGGGGCTCTCCCTCCTCTCACGAGAGAGGGTTGGCTTGGCTGACGGGGTTTCTCCCCGGATGGTGCGTGTGGGGTTTTAGTTAGGTTTTCCCGTGCCTCTCGCTGTGTGCGCGTCTGTTCACGTGTTAACCCATTCTTTGTTTCCTTCTCTCCCTCAGCCTACTCGTGCCTTATGTGCTTCTTCGGGTTGTACTGTGCGGGTCTCGCCTGATGGCCACCTGCATTGTTCACCGCACGCACCCTGCTTCACTCCCTCGGGTTACGACCCTCTGGCAAGTGATGTGTGCCGCCCTTGGGCTGAGCTGTGTCGGGAGACTCCCGCCGCTGCCCGCTCTAAACTCCCCGCCCTTGCCTCCCTTCGTATGGCGTGGACGAGGGCTCGGAGAATGGCGCACAAACGAGACGGATCTTCCTTGTCGTGGTTGGACCCTGCGTTGGGAACGGAACTGGGTTTATCCAGGACCCGTTACCCTTCGACGTGTCTCTCGGAGTCTGAGGGGCTAGAACCCCCTGTGGCCCGAGAGATTTCGTCGCCTTCCCTAGACGGTTCTGCGACTCCTTTCCGGGGCTTTACGCCCCGGCCTGAGAGCGAGCCCGTTGTGCTAGTTACCCTTCAGGCCTCACCGGTACAAGGGCCTAGCAGGGAACCTGAGGCTCCGTCGCCCCCGAAAGCTGGCCCTTCGGGTCTCTCTCGGGAGCGCAAGCCCTCTAGGAAAAGGTCCCGTCGCTCCAGGTCCCATCGCTCCAGGAAGACCCGTTCTCGTCGTCGCTCTCCGTCCTCGTCGTCTGCTTCCTCGTCTGCCTCTTCGAGGGACTCCTCTTCTCCCTCCCGCAGACACCGCAAAGGAGAGGAGCCCCTCGTCAAGGAAGATTATGCGGTTGATCCGCGCCTGTGTTCCCAATGCCCTTCCTGCCTCTCCTTCGGGTTCCGTTGCCCTGCCCCCGGTAGTGCCAGCGATACCCGTTCCTGATCCCGCCCTTCCTACCCCTCCTACCGCCCCGTCGCCGGTCGGGCACTCGGGTCTCCCCGGAGATGCTGGAGACGTTATCGTCCTTCCAACTTCTCCGGACCCCGAGTCTCCGTCCAGAGACCTGGCGGAGGAGCTAGCTACCTCATCCCCTCCTTCCCCGTCGCCCCTTGCCTTGGACGACGGGTACCTTCCCTACTCTTGGGCCCTACTCCCGCAGTCTTCGACCCATTCTTTAGAGGAGGGCAGATTGGTGGCGTGGTCTCCGGACACCGCCCAGCCAGGGGGCTGGTTAAGAAGGGACGACGTCGTGGTCAAGTGGGGAGCTGACGAGAAGGGCGACGCAGCGCCTTTCTATAAGGCCAGGCCTCATTCTGCTCCAGTACCCACTGCGTCGAAGGTCTCCTCAGCGGCTACCTTGGACGCGATGGTTTTTCTGATGGAGAACAGTCAACTACAGATGGCTCAGGCTTGGAAGATTGACCGCTCCCACGGGAATACGGCAGTCTTCCTTTCCTCAGACGCGTACTTTCCAGGGGATAAGGGCGAGGAGGACTTGAACATCCCTTCCCTGCTCCTTAATTCCCTGGACCATCAGAAAAACACCGCGTCCAAGAAACCACCTCCTCCGTCTTTCGCGGTCATCCTCCCTCCTTCCCGGGCTCCACCGGGTTTGAGGGAATGTCTGTGGAAGACGGAGAAGGAGCCACCGGTCCCCTACCAGTTGAGGGAGCCCGACGGCAAGCTGAGACAGACAGAAACAGCCGCCAGGTTGGAGCTGTCACACATCATCTCCACTGGCACGGCTGTTTCTTTCATTAGGGACTGTCTCAGCACCCTCACCAACACATACCATGAGTTGTCGGGCCTACAATTAACGTGAGTACCATTCTGCTTTCGTTGTTATGAGGGATACAGGGGAGTGGGTTTCTCTGTTTCGTTCAAGTCTCTACCCTGAGCTCGCTCGGGTTTTGTCTGTTTATCCCTTACAGTGACGTCCTTGCGTCCATGACCACCGTCATGGAAGGCGTGGGGGCGATGACCACCCACAACCTCCGGGAAGCTGCGAGGAACTTCGCGGAGGCGAGACTGGCTTCCCGCCAAGCTGCCACCAAGTCCGCTCCAGAAATGGCGCAGAGGGGGGTGGTACGGGCCGTTCCACTCTCCCCTGCGCTATTCGACCAAGCAGCCACGGACTCCGTTTTCTCCTCCCTCCCGGCGGTCATCAACCTCCCAAAGCCCTCCACCTCCAAGTAAGTTCTTTCGACAATAATTTACTGTGGGTCTGTGTTACTTAAAATAGGGGAAATTGGGGGGGTGGAAACCCCTTTCTAAGTCTGCTCCTAATTTTTCTGTTTGTCCGTAGGCCACGTACTCCACAGCCAACGAGGCCAGCGGTCCAGCCTAGGAGGCCCTCCCAGCCTTCCAGGCCGGTTAGGACCACCTATCCCGCCCCTCCCAGGCAGTACCCTAGGTATAGGGCCCAGCAGCCCTTTCGAGGGAGGGGACAGGGCTCCAAGACTCTTCCCAGAGCCAAGCCCTCCTTCCCCCACCCCTCCAGTAAGGACCACTCCACCTGAAAGGCCAGTCAGGGGCTGCCTCACGGGATGGTCAGCGGCCTGGCCCTCCCATGGTTGGGCAGCAAGGGTCATCCGCCAGGGCCTTTCCTGGCCCTGGATATCTGTTCCGGTGAGTACCTGTTCTTTAATCTCAGTTTGACATTTCTGACATATGACATAACCTCCCCACCTTTGGTCCCGTTAGTGTCATTGCCGGGTAACAGTTAATTTTCAAGGTCACTCCTCACTACCTGTCATCCCTCCCCACCTGCCCGGGTCCCTCGGGTCCCGGTATAGGATTAACGGTATACCCTCTGACACCTGTCATTTTCCGTTACAGCCACTGCGTCTACCTCCCGCTTCAACCAAAGTGTCCCTTTCAGTCGTCCCGCACATTCGGGAAAAAGGGGTAGTGGAGCGGGTGAGGGGGAGGGTCTTTCTGTCTCGTTTATTCACGGTCCCCAAAAGGACCAGGGAAAAACGAGAATTGGTGATGGACCTGAGCAAGTTAAACACATTTCTGAAACCCCTACGTTTCAAGATGGTTTCAGTTGCTCAGGTCCGCACAGTTCTTCGAAAGGGGGACTGGTTGGCATCTCTGGATCTCAAGGATGCGTACTGGCACGTCCCGATCCACCCCAGGTTTCGCCGATTTCTGGCTTTCCAGGTGGGGACCGAGACGTTCCAGTTTACCAGGCTCCCTTTCGGTCTTTCTCTAGCTCCTCGGGTCTTCACAAAGCTCGTGAAGGTGGTGGCATCCCGCCTGACGGAGGCGGGTGTCCCCACCCTCATGTACCTGGATGATTGGTTGCTTCATGCCCCCTCCAAGGAGCAGATAGCAAACAACGTCAGGATAGCAAGGGAGGTGTTAGGGGAAATGGGGTTTCTGTTAAACATCCCCAAGTCCTCTCTCACCCCCACTCGCAAACTGTGTTGGCTGGGAATAGAGTGGGACTCTCTTTCGGCCACCCTCTCGCTCGCTCCAGACAACGCCCGCCGGACCCTCCGCCAGGCTCATTTTTCCCGTACTTTCTCTCGCCGCCAGTGGGAATCATTGCTAGGGTGCCTAAATTTCGCGGCCCCTGCATTACCCCTGGGACGACTGAAACACAGGAGGCTGACGCGGGAGGTAAACCTCCACCTATCCTCCGCACACAGGGACCTTCCTAGGCAAATACCCAAGTCACTCCACCGACTCCTCCGCCCTTGGCTACGTCCCGGTGCCCTGCGTCAGCGAGTTCCCTGGGTGTTTCCCTCCCCGGGGATCACGGTGGCGACAGACGCATCGGACGTAGGCTGGGGATACCAATCTTGCCTGGGACACCAACGGTGCGGGGGATGGAAGGAAGAGGAAAGGCTACTACACATCAATGCCAGGGAGTTGATGGTAGCAAGGGAGTGGCTCAACAGACACCCGCAGTTTTCCAGGATAGGCGTCCGCTTCGATATGGACAATGTTGCGGCCGTGCAGTGCCTGCAGAAACAGGGCACTACACGGTCGGAAATTCTCCTGTCCCTGTCAGTACAGATTTTCTCGATAGCGGCCAAGAGGTACATCCACCTCTCGGCCCGCTACGTACCAGGGCGGGAGAACGATTGGGCGGACGCTCTATCCAGGTTCAGGGGGACATCAGTCGAGTGGCAACTACGTCCCCCTGTGTTCGAGTCACTGTGCCTTCGCTACGGGACACCGGAGGTGGACCTGTTCGCCTCCCCATCCACGGCCCTCCTTCCTCTGTTCCTGACCTTCTCATCCAGGACAGAGGCGGGAGGCCCGGACGCCTTCACGGAGGACTGGAACAGGTGGGGGTACCTTTATCTATTTCCACCCCCAGCTACGTCAGTCCTTCTGAAGGCGATCCTCAAGCTGCGCGCGTTCAGAGGGAGGGTACTCCTCATAGCCGTGGTTCGGAGAACTGTCCCGGTGGTGCCCTCATCCTCTTCAGCTGGGATCGGCGTGCCTCTCCAGCACCGTCTGCACCGCTCCAAGCGTCACTGAAACTACACGCTTGGAGTTTCTACGGGGAGTCCTCAGTAAAAGGTTCACTAGCGAGACAGTGGGCAAGATGCTGAGGGCTCACCGTCAGTCGTCGGTGCGGCAATACGAATCGTGCTGGAAAAGATTCCAGGACTTCTTACAAAGACACCCCTCAATGGTCATCTCGGAGGATACAGTCCTGGAATTTCTCACCTGGCTCGCTGATTCCACGAACAGGGCCCCTGCGACGGTGCTTGCGCATCACGCAGCCCTGTCTGATCCCCTCCTCCTAGGTTTTAATATTAAAGTTTCGGAGAGACCTCTCTCTCTTCTGAGGATGGGGATTCGGGCGGGGACAGCACCTCACAGGGCCCAGTCCCCTTCCTGGTCCCTTCACCGTGTCCTAACGTACCTTACCTTCGAGGGGGTCCCTCTGGAGGTTCGTCACCTCCTCCAGAAAGCTCTCTTCCTGCTCGCCTTAGCTACCGGGTACAGGGCCTCTCAGTTGGCAGCCCTGACCCGTCATCCAGCCTTTTCCTCTGTAAGTCCTAACCTTACCTTGTTAACTATCTCCCCCTCTCCTGCTTTCCTAGCTAAGAACGAGCAGGCTGACGACAGGATTAGCCCCCTCGCAGTACCCTCCTTCCTGAGGGATGGAACTTTCCATCCTCTCTGTCCAGTCCACGCCTTCACTGCTTACGTGCAGGCAACGAGAGAGGCTTCCCCGGACCACCTCTTCTATGACTCAAGGTCCGGTAACCCTCTCTTCCCCAGGTCCATTGCTCGCCTCCTCTGCTGAGTGATCGAGAACCGGGATCCCGGACACGCCCCAAGGGCTCACAGCGTTAGAGGCGTGGCCGCCTCCCTCGCCTTTCTCAGGACTCACTCGGTGGAGAGGGTACGGGATCTGGGGGGCTGGACATCCACATCCTCCTTCAGGAAGAGGTATCTGTTCCATTCGCTCTCCCCTACCCCCTGCGTAGCTATGGGGACCCCACCCACCACTACTCAGGGTCCCCGGGGGAAAGGAAAAAGGGGGAGGGGCCGCCCAAAGGGAAAAGGTCGGGCGACGTAACTACCATCACATCATCTATCATTCCCATCCTGTATATTTCACATCCCCATGCATCATGTTGTACATATGTGGCTGCGTAATAAATTACATTGTTATGGAATTCTGAGTATTTATTATCCCCGTTCTTGAACGGCTACTAATACTATGATGAGTGACTGGATTTTTTAAATAAGGAGTACAACTTCAGTGTTCCTCTTTCATCCTCTCGGGATATTCCTCTAGAGCCCGGGGATTATAACCCAGGCTCGAGTACTTTAAAAGAAAAAGGGAGGGGGGGGGGGGGGCTCACCTGCACCCCACTCCTCTACCATACCCCTCGAGTCTGCCTATAAAGACTATATCTGGTGACTTGTTCTGAGTTATAACTGAACAGTCTACGGTTACAAAAATTTTTATTATAACACGGTCCTCGCTCTGAGCCGCTCTTATCTGGACCCGTGAATGTCTCCTCCTCACCTCCCACCTACCGCATCGCATGCATAGCAATCCAGCTGTGCTGGTTCCACTATACCAATAATAGTGCATTTGTCGCGGCTTTCAGCCGCTTAAATTGTATTTATTGGTTGTGAAACCAGCACAGCTTTAACTGTCCCACCCTCCTCCCAATGCGGCAGCCATTCACTGTTTTCTCATTGGAGTGGCAGAGCGTGTGCTCTCCTAGAGCGGGGTCAGTATCTCCAAAGGCCACCACCAGGTGGCTCCCATGTCTAGTACAGCGCCAGATTTAAATTCATTTTACTTCTGATGATCGTCACGGAATAGACCCTTCTAGCCCAGAATATGCCTTTATGGGGCCTGGGCTGGAGAAGGGGTGTATTCTATAGCAATCCAGCTGTGCTGGTTCCACAACCAATAAATACAATTTAAGCGGCTGAAAGCCGCGACAAATGCACTAATTCAATCCATCTCGGTTACGCAATTTCCTTTAAGGTGGTAATTCGTTTCTGGTACATTGGAGTGCCTTGATTCCTCCAAAGTATGCTAGGAAACAGGACCAGAAGAGCAAAAATAATAGTGTTCTGTTGCTTGGAATAGTTTGGAGGATTCAGTTGCTCCAGATTTACCAACACAAAACTTCCCCCTTAAGTAAGATAGAAATTAATAATATTTCTATACAGTATTATCAATGAAAATTATACACAAAATTAATTACACCACTTCAAATCTGCATACAATACAGTACCATACATATCTTGAGAAAGGAAATTACATACGTACCTTTGGGGACAGCGATGTAGTATTGAGGAAATTTTCCTTTTGACCTGTTTCTAGTTTGCTGATGACCAACTTTGTGTAGAGTGATCCTAGAGCACAGAGGTTCTTGACAAGCTTTTTCCCCAAAATATCTCCATCATCTGGCCAGGCAAGCTTCTCCCACAACTTCAAGATCTGTTTTAACACAGGACATTGTATAAAAAATCAGTAGTATATTACTGTTTGTTCAGTGAGGAAATATCAATATGCCACATTCACTTCCCAACAGCTTCCATATGGCTGACACGGCTGTTGTGTGCACAGACTTATATAATATATCAAAATTATGCTTCCCCTTCATTATAAACCACCTTACATTAATAACAGCTTAAGTGATCGGAAAGTTTACATTATTGTTGGACTGTATAATATTATACTAAATGTGGCTCAAAGAAGTTCACCTGTGTGGCAGCACACAGCCCTCATGTGTCCACTCACATGATTACATCAAAATGTCGGTTACAGTACTTCCTGTCCATTTGAGACGGAGGTTGGGGATTCTCTGTGTCCCACCATGCACACTCTACTGATTTGATAGTCCATGGAATGTCTTCTTTCACCATAACTTAGTGAAGGGACTTTGATCATGGATACAAGAATGTGTGGAGGGGAGCTGAGAACTTTGTGGGCTTGAAAGGGCTTAATAGGGGGAATGAGTATGACCCATTATACTGGGCATTTCTGTATTCTGATTTTGTTTCTTTTCTGCTTGGCTTTCGAACCCCTTATCCATTGGAAAAAAGGATATGGCATATTAATGATGATGATAATGATTTCTATGTTTGAAGGACCAAAGTTGTCCATCATTGTTTCTAAATGACAAACCACAGCTAACCCTCTAACCAAGGGCATGTTTGCATTTGCCAGCTCTGTATTGTGGGCCTTTTTTGCATAATGTAAACAAACATTTGGCATCTAATAGTGATTAGCTGTCTCCTGTTGTACAGTACTTGTGAAGACTAAATGGACATCTGTAAGAAGAGTAGTCAGCTCAGAATGACCACAACTCAAAGCACACTTTTACACACTCCTGACAATTCTAAGTACATTTTCATGCTCTGATTTCGTCATAAACGTGTCAGAATCACATTTTTCAACATAACAATATGAAATATAACGTTACTGTCATTTTTACATACAGTACATATATGGTAATTAGCGCACAAGCGGAGCACTGAAAATACATCCTCGCATGCCGAGAGCTATTCCTACATTGGCAAAACTAGCTTGTGTGACTCGTGGGAGCTCCCAAGCTCTGTTGCGAGACTAATCAAGTATGTCAGGGGGCACAAATTTGAAAACTGCGCTGTCGACTTATGTCGTCACTTGCAGTTACCCACACTTGTTGGTGGTGTTGACTTATGTCATCACCCGCCTTTTAATGGTTAAACAGGCAATGAATTTTTTTAGTTACTGGGGCAAATTTTATTATTATTTTGTATCCCACATATGGTAAAGCTACCGTTTTGAACAATTAGCCCTTAATATACAGTACAGTATTTTCATTGTAACTATTGTATTTTCTGTATAAAGTATACTTACTACAATGAAATTACTCATAGTTTCAGCTGCTGACGCACTTATGTCTGTTGACACTATTTCAAATGTATCCATCTCTACTTCTTTTGTTATCAAGTCTCTAGTATTGGACATCAGTCTCTCTTGCCATCTTGTCACAGCCCCAAGGAACCACTGATGATAATCAAGTAAGCCTGACTGCAGCTGCAGCTCTGTGGGTAGGTTGTCTCCAATCCTGTGTAAATATAAATCATATACAATACTTACATCTTGCACTCTTCTAGTGTCATTTAAGGAGTAAAGTTCATTCACTTAATATAAGGCTAAATCCCCACCTGAAATGAATTCAGAATGTCTAAATAGCACAAAACCCCCATCCCAGCCAATATTTGAAACTGTACACCCCTTGTCTATGACCTGACCTTTACACCTTTTATTCATGATTTTTGTGGAAATTTACCAAACTTTTATCATATGTAATGTATACATTGAACAAGCCTCTAAAGTAAAATATATGTCGGCATACAAGACAAATATTGAAGCTACAAAAATCAACTTGAAAACCATGGATCATCTTATGCAGAGTTAAATGTAACTCTTGGGTGATAAGATTTATGAACATTGTTTATCAGTAATTCAGATTCACTGAAATGTTTTTTATTATCAAATTCAGTATGTATATTAGATACATGGACTTTAATATATTAATCATTACACTTTCAGCATTACCTCTATAATATTTTTAGTGAAGTAAGAATACACTCTGTATACTCATGCACAAATGTTCGCTTCCCTCTAATAATCACCCTTTGCCTGGACCATGAAAATCAATAAGGTGACTTCAAATTAGCAGACACTGAGGTTTACCTCTTAACCCTTAAATGCCTATTGACCAAATATCACGTCACCGCGAATTTAGGCCTTGAAGCCGATAGAAAAAAAACTGCTTGGGCTATATCTAGCAATTTCATTGGTAACACTGGTTAGGTTGGGCCTTCAGTGAGTGGTGTCACTGGTGTGAGAGGGAAATGGTTCACTCGTCATATATACGAAATGAAAATACGCTCGCTCACGTTTTCTAATTTTTAGGGTTTTTTTAGGGGTAATTACTTTATTACTCATAGCGCTGCTGTACGCAAACCAGTGGACCTAGGAAACTTTAGTTTACAGATTCTGGTGTGTAAAATCAAGCTCTACAAATCTGTAATAACAAAATTTACCTAAACGAAACTTTAAAAATCACCCTGATTTTGCGGTTCACGCTCCAGTAGCGGTAGGGAGATTGCGGTTCTTAGGGGTTAAATGTCATCAGTATCTGTTGCTTCGGAATTCCATTATTCATTTTCATGCTTCAATGTATAACCTGTTGTTCCTCCCTTTAAACTAAACACTTACCTCTGGATCAGTGCAAATTTCTTGTACAACTGCCAAACAGGAGTACCAGCCTCTAGACAATGCTTGTCTAATTCTTTACTCTGCACCTGACCTGCAGCATGTGAAATTCTTTGCTTGCCTGTTTTGTTATCATATATCTTATGCATGAGTGGTCTAACACGGGCAGCAAGTTCTGAGGTCAAGAGGGGGTAGGTTAACTTCAGGTAAGAAATCTTAGCCTCCCTGCAAAAGAAATAACAGCATGTCACAAAAATATATTTCTCAACACCATTAACCAATAATCTTCTGTTATTATGGACAGTAATAATCTAAGTTTAGTACTGTAAAGGATGGTACTGAAATTATATTTGGCATACCGGTACATAATTCACTTTTTTTCCTTCAGTAATGATTAGTGGGTATAAAGGGTAGACAGCCTCACCCAGGGAAGGGAAATACTGTCTTACTTCCGTAGTACAGTATGAGGAGACTCGCATAACTGCCTGAATTCTCATTTAACTTCGACTTTCATTCTTGTTGCATTTCTTTCTGACTCCTAAATTTGGAGTATAAGGTTGGTAACAGCTACAAATCACTTAAGTTCTTTAAAATACAGGAATTGCTAGTACCAGCTATATACCAATAAAAAAAAAATCATCTTCACATCACAATACAGCACATTCCACAACACTACACAAAACCCCATCAAGGTGAGGAAGAAAGTACACTGATTCAACACCCAGTTCCCTAGGGGTAGGGAAGCGGAGGCAGCCCCTTTGCAGGAAGTACTGTATTAAAATACAAAACTGCCTAAAGCTAGAAAAATTCATCATTACTGTACTCAGAAACTTTCTAATATGAGGTTTATGCATGGACACTCAGTGTATAGTTTTAGTGATACTTAAAGCATCTCATTGATACATGTATTTTGTTGATTGGGGGTTTTCCTGAGGCATTATCAATCCTCTAATGTTGGTCCAAGCACATAATATAAGGAAAAGGGGTTCAGTATTGTTAAAATGAAACATTCTTATAAAGTTGTTCTGTATTATTTAAAAGAAATATTCTTTAACTGTTTCCTCTGCAAGAAAAGTATGCTTCTGAAGTCATTAAGAATACTGAGTAAAAGGTCTTGCAATGGTCAACAACCAAGTGTCGACATAAATGAAAATAACCAGTGAGATTTGCATATGGAAATAATAGTGCTTCAGTAATTACACACCATGGAGTGCATACTGTATACTAATATCAAGGCACAGGCTTAATTATCCCACCTTAGGAAGACATCATGATAGAAATTTGAGACATCAGTGAGGAAAGAGCAGACCTCCCCAGCCAAAGCTACAGCTATTTCCAATTGTTGGTCTTCATGGTCCTGTGTAGAGTTGTGGCCCTGGTTCTTCAGAGTATATTCCCACCTGTAGGGTCAGTGTCCACTTCAGGTTCAACAACAAGAGATAATTTACATCTATAACATGAACATTTCCACATGCAGGTCTTCTACCTACCCAAACACAAAAGTATCTTACTCTAACTACAGTATTATGTAGTACTGTACTTATGTAGCTGCTGTAGTTATGCAAAGAAGTAACAGCCGAGTATCCATGAGATGTTTTATCATTATATATCTAGTAATCCGTATAAAATAGATATTGTCAATAAATGCTGTGTACAGTACTCTTTTTTGGCAAATGGACATGAAATTTACAACACAATTTACCAGTTCTTTACAAAATTCATCAATGCCTCCGTGACCAGTTCACTGACGGCAGCATTTCCAGGAAGGCACTGTGTGTAAGAGTTAGCCTGCAGCATATGGAAGTTACTGAAAGGTAAAAACTTTATTTAAAAAAACAGTGTATGGTTACATGAGTAAATAGCCAAACATTTAGTCACTAATTACAAACTCAATAAAAAAAAAACACTGCCTATGTAAAGTCAATCACACTCACGCAAGCAGCCATTTTATTTGAGCTTGTGATATAACCCTGGAAGAGGCAGCTGGGAAGTGGGTTGTGAGGTTCCTTAATCTGTTGAATTCACTCTCTGCCCACAATTTCACTGAACTACTGATAACCTATAAATAAAGAGTACATAACTTGTTAAAACTACTACAGAAGCTGGGAACATTGAAACCCACCATCAGTATCCTGTGCAAGAAAATATAAAATAAATTTAAAAAATAATATATTTTATATATATCCAGTACATAGTACAGTCTCATGTTGAGTGTTTGAACTAGCTGAAAAAACTTTTCATCACATTAGTTTAAGACCCCCATTTTGTGTCCACCCTGGCTTAGAAGGGATGCCGGGTTTGATTTCGAAAATGTTTATAGCATAGCTATTTAGTCTCAAGAAGTCAAGCATCCATCCATGGTAATATAAGTTTTCATACAAGCAGATTACATTGTCTATACAGTATGACTAACACATTATTGCCTAAAAGTAATTTTTAATTTAATGAACATGAGCAACACACTAATATTGTACTTTCTTCGTCTTTGGCTAGCCAACACTAAAACCATTTTTGCTCCGAGAGTATCAATGCCAGTTTAGCTTGTAATATTCTCTTGCTTTGTTAACACAACTTGTCTCTTGGTGTACTGACTACAATTATAATATGCAATACAAACTTTATGACAACACTTTAATGATGTTCAGAGCAAGACTCTATTTATGACAAGACAGTGTTAAGACAATCATTTTTATTATGAAGGGATCACTGGCTTGTTCATCATCTGTATCTTCTTGCTGTATTTTCGTATACTACCTGCTTCTTATGGTACAGACAACACATGAGTCCTAATTACTGCTCATCTATAATGGGACCATGGAAATAAAGCTAATGGAGTTGTACTGTATTTATAATGGCTTACTTTGTTATATACATTCTGGATTAACAAATGCCTCTGGTGGAACAAATAATAAGTTGGTATGTAAAACAAAATACATACTGTATCACTGAATACGAAACAACAAGCTTTAACATGCTAACAAAGGAATTGTTTCGTGCAACAGATTCAAGGAATCAGTTGCCTTCAATTTACCAAAATTATATTATTCATTCATTACTTTTACAAATGTCAATGCACATGTAACAAATGAACAGAAAGATAATGAAAAGAAGCACTAAAATGGAAAGCGTATACATATATTTCATGCCCTATAGGTCCGGGCATTAAAGAATAGGCCTAATGTACCCCTTGGGTGTTGTAGAAGGCGACTAAATGGGGTTGGTGTCTAGAAGGGCCTCCTAATGGCAGCAGGCTTTGAGAGGGTTGGGTTGCCTTAGATGGTACCCTTGCTCTTGTGCAACCTATCCGTCTATGATCCACCATTAGGTGAATAAGGGTGACACATACTTATATGTGTAATAAGAGGCCTTTCTAAATTATACGATTAGATAAATGTATATATATATCTATATATAAATATACAGTGTATATAGATATATCTTTCCTTTTTTGTTTTTTGTGCTTGAATCTATGCATAAATTTTGCTTTTCCTTGTAAAAGTAATTTTATATTTTATATTTCATGGCAACTGAGTCCCTGAATGCATCTCCAATTAACACAAGCATTATTGATGAGTTTTACCAATAAGTCTTTCTGTTGTCCACACTAAACATCACTTCATTATATGCTTATCACAAATAAATGCTTTGGTAACTAAAAATAATATAAATTTAAAGCAACGAAGCTGTAGATTAAAATGCATGCATTAAAAAATTATTCCTGTGAATGAGAAAAGCTTAAATATTAAATACATAAGTGATCTAGTAATATTAGTATGCATCACATGAACAATTTAACACCTCAATATCATGTTGAGAGAACATATCTTGAGCTATGTACTCTTGCAGCTGTTTCAGGAGTTTCCCAAGGAATGATTGATCAACAACAGGAATCTTTGAAGCAATGTTCCACCATGAGAGAGTAATGGCTGCTGGACCAAGACCAAGGGTGGTAGAATAGTGGTCCAGCAGAGAGGAGCAGGTTTGATGCACAGTTCCATCCCATACTGTTGGTAGTTTCCAGGATTCCTGACAAAATACAATTTTACAGCTCATTCCCTCACTCATAAATGGAATAGATAACATTCTGACACTACTGACCAAACACAATCGTAATTCCTCCATATATTAAAATGCAGTTTAATATCTAAGTAACCACTCCAGCCCAGTGATGCATTCAATAATATTACTCACTTAAATACAAGATGAATTAATCACCACAGGGAATACCTTAGGAACAAGTGGGTATTAAAATTTTGGGAGTAAGGCCTACCGACATAAAACAGTTTTGTAACTATTGTACAGTAGTGGACATTAATGCATACATGAAAACAAATCAAAGCTTGAAAACTGTATCTGATATGTTGAAGTTTTGGGACTTCTTTTGACGTGGATAGATGTACTTTTGACAATGTCTGCACTGTGCATATGCAAAACTTTGCATACTGTAATGTACATGAAATTCTGTTTACTAACAAATGAAATACTTTATAATATATTATACAGTATACTTCTTGTTCCCAAGTTTTAAGAATATATTTCTTTATGATTCCCTTTTATCTTCTATGCTCATGAACTAAGCCTGCTTCACACTTCATTTGTAACATATAGTGTACTGGAAATTATATTTAGAGTTGACAGTTGCTGAAGAATAATGGTAGTCATCCTATACAGTACTTAAGTCTATATCATAATGTACACATTGTAGTTCCAGTTTTGAGATTCGCACAATCTCTCTTCCAACCTTTAGTAACCCATGCAAAGGGATTATCCCTATTATTTTCAATATCCCACATTCCTCTGTATTACTTGGAAAAGAATGAGGTTGATGGACTGACTAATTTAAGATGAAATGTAACGTGTATATTAAACTGCCACATAGAAATATGTAAACAGGAGAGTTGACTGGGCTTAATAATACAGTACCTCATTTTCAAAGCTGCTGCCACTACTGGAAGAACTTTCACTGTAGTTTCTGTATCGGCTTAGGGTGCGACATAAACTTCTATTGCTTCTGGTTGAGTAGTAGAAGTTGTTCTGGTAACAGTATGGACCTCTTTCACATTTGGCACTTCCTCCTCTTTTCCTATGGCTGAAGCTACTCATGTATTGTAGGTGATGATGCACCACTCTGTTCAGGAATCCATTGTACCAGTGTGGCCCAATCAGATTCAGCTGTAAGAATCGAGTTCATCATTACACCTATTGTTCTAGTTAGTGGTGCAGATACTCTTTTACAGGGTGTAAGGAGAAGTCTGGTCAAGGACTATGTGCTGCGGTCTGTGGATATTTATCATTAATTACAGAAAAATGTACCATACTACAGCTAACTCTGCCAGCCTGCCTGCCAACCTACCCATGACATGACATGACAGACTGCCTGATTATGTAGTGCACATTCTTCTTTCAATTACCATAGGCCTACTTGGCTAAGTATTCTTAATTGTAAATGTATAAAGTGAAGTTAATACAGAGACAGAATACGGATATACCGTTGAGAGGGGATTACTTATTTAAGGGGGTAATTCATTTTTGTTACACTGGAGTGCCTTGATTCCTCCAAAGTATGCCAGGAAACAGGACCAAATGAACAAAAATAATGGTGTTCTGTTGCTTGGAATAGTTTGGAGGAATCAGTTGCTCCAGATTTACCAACACTGTACTTCCCCCTTAAGTTACAGTAACTGAATTTGTTACAAATATGAATATAATTCCTCTAACAGCTATGGTACAGTTGGCCACAGGAATTCTTACACAGGCTATATGGAAAGAGAGGTCATTATTCTGGAAGTACTGCAATGAATGGTCTACCAAGGGACTCTGTGATTGCAAAACAACAAATCTAATAATAATGTTGGATTGCAGTTAGGTAGTCTTATATTTTTTATATGTTGTAAACCCTCGAAAACAACAGCGTGTGTACAAATTCTTGTGGCCAATAGTACCAACTGATTGCTATGTCTTGTTGCATTACCTGTGCTGAAGTGCTGATTCTGAAGCTGATACGTATACTTCCTCGCTTCTTGGGTTCCCTGAAGCTTTCCCTGGTGCCTGGTTGTTGGGGTTTTCCATCTTCTTTGGCTTTGGCCAGGTCATACCATCTCTCCACACTATGTTCCCTGCTGGCGTCCTGGTGTAAATTATGCAATAGAATAAAGTCTTTTAATCATCAGCATGAAGGGAGTCAAAGGACCTGCCTGACTACCTGTGACTTGTAGCTGTTGTAATGGCCGGACCTGAGAGTTAAAGGCAGAATTTGAAAGCTACGCCAGTGGAGTACTCTTATGGCTTACCCGGTAGAAGCACTGCCTGAGATTTCTCTGGTCCGGTTCCCCGTGGGTACGACTAGAATTAAATGGATCAATTTCTGGGTCTGACTTACTTGGTTGATTTGATTCTTCCTTGCTTGATTGATTTGGGATTATTACACTGTCAATGGCTCAGCTCAGCCTCATGATTAGCCTATATTTGTTAGTGCAATAATTATCTATCAGTCAACACTCTAAGGGTGGTATTTATCAAAAATGTTCAAAATCTTATTACAGTACTTTTTTATATAATTTGGAGAATTGATTTTATGTCATTTAAACATTATTTAGTATCAACGGATGATTTCACAGTTCAATATTAGAGACATGGATTTATATAGGGTTGAATTCCAGTTGAACTGTGGGCGGGATACACGTACGAAATGTGGCAAGTTTGGTTATGCGTAATGACTGATTGATATGTAAAACTTTTTCCCGGGTTTCGCCTACTTTTCCTGAAAAAGATTCTTTAAAATGTCATTTTGTTTCCAGGCATTGTTCTCTTGTTGTAAATAGTAGCCCTAACCTAAAGCAAAGTCCACACGATCGGGCAGTGCCAGGCTGGCAGACATTGTTACCAAAAACCAGTTTCAATACACACGTTTTGTTGGTGTTTGGGGGGCCCGTAGAGCCTAATTTATAATGGGAACTGCTCCATCTGGTAACACTGTTAAAGAAGAGCGACTGCGCGAGGTCAGTGCCTGTCTGGCATTGCTCGATTTTGTGAACGGGGTCTAACTCAAAATGGGTGAAGTTCAAGCCTCTGATTGGATAACCGTCTGAATGAAACCAGGTATAATACTATAGCTAAGGTTTGTGCTAGGAGTTACTTGAGTATATAATGGTACTGACGGAGAGAGGGACAGTGACAGTGCCCAACAGGTTTCGTGTCTCCTTGGTCTGTAGGTTGGCAGCGGCGTCACGTACCATCCTACCCAACTCACGCAGGTCCTTCATGCCTCTCAGTTGTTCTACTCCCGCCTCCTGGGGCTCGTGCCTGTCTCAATAAACAAAACAATGTGTTAGGATGTGGTGTTGCCTACTGCACTCTTTATGGGTGGGTAACTATATCAATATTTTTGAATTGTTGTTGTCATATGGTAATTTCACTTACCAAACTTCTACCACAAGCTTTGCATCTCGGGGGCAGGGGAGACAACTGAAATAAAAACAAAGGATCCGCTGAACATTTGTGTCTACTAAAATAGAAATACAGTAATTTCGACTAGGCCTATATATTTCCATCATATTCAGCCATCACCAAAAGTCTTCATTGTCACCTCTCCAGTCAACTTGTTACCTTCTTCGAGGAAAGTTCTCCTCGTTCAATTCCTGTTATTTTGCAATACGAATTAAACTACAAAGAAAACTTGGTATTTATTGAAAGAATTACCGTTTTGCAGCAGTGTTGCCAGATCCGGCTAGGTCCCAGTATTTTACCCCTGTCATTTATTGTACTTTATCACGATTATTTCCTGGTAGTTTGCCCAGGTTAGGTCCCGGTAGTTTGCCCAGGTTAGGTCCCGGTAGTCTGATGCGGTCTAGGTTAGGTTAGGTCAGGTCAGGTAAGGTCAGGCTAATTTCAAAATGCCCCATTTGAATATGCCCCCTATCTTGGAAATCGGGCATTTGCGGAGGAAATGCCATAGAAGAAAATAGTCTTAGAATGGTCTAAATAAGTGGGTAATGAAGGTAGAAAAAACGTACGCAATAACGGTAATTCATTCAATATTTACCGAAAACTTTTCCTAGAAGAAGTAGGTTAATATGTTATCACCAATCATGTCGTGAATGAGACAAACTTGCCTCTTCTACTTGATTATGATGTATCCCAAGATTCATACACGCCAATGATATTTTTATCCATTCCCAACAATGGAATAATCATTAGCATCATCAGACAGGGAGTGACGACAGGACTTATATAGTTATGACTGTAGGTAATTGTTACGACTGAATCTATCATTCTGTAATTAGGTCTTACAATTTAAAATCGTGTTCCCACTCTGGACTGAGGGTGGAGAGATGGACAGAAGTGCGTCGCGTCTCACTCTCAGTGTTGCCAATGACTCGTACAAAGCAAAATGGATGACTCGTCTCTGATTGGGGGAGAAAAAGAAATTAGTGTATAGTTACGAGTAAAAGTCCTGAAGCAGATGAAGGAAACTGAGCCACTGAGAATGATCATATCTAATAAAAAAATTACACTGACCAACGTACACTCATATAATTATATGAATTTTCGATGCCGTTTTATACAATATGATATGTTACATAACTATTCATTGCACTTAACTGTACAAGGTCCAGGAAGGTTGTGAATGTAACTTCTGAAACTGGCCCTTCATCGAGTATATAGACTCTATTATAGAGTATATACGTAATATTTAAATTTCTCAATAGCATCTCTAGGAAACTTTGACTTTACCTCTTATAATCCAATTTATAGACACATGCAATATGGATAAATATATTTATACCACTCGAGGACAGTGTACATCCTTCCATATTTAGATCAAAGAGTACAACCACATGGTATTATAATGAGTATTGAACCGGTTACACCAGAACAAGGAAAGGCACAAAGACACAGAGAACCGGTATTGATTGAGTTTCACTGTCCGACACGCTACCAACCAATAATTCTAATGACTTGATGAACGATAAGTGAACACTTGCCTTATGATATGGCCACAAACATGATATATACTCCCCCAACACTAGTGGAATTTTTACGCCTTTTAGACTGTCTGTGCATGAGGCTGTGAGATTATAATACCGCGATTCCGTCAAAAAATATTGGCTGTGAGATTATAATACCGCGATTCCGTCAAAAAATATTAGAACTGAAGAAATCTAATTACTCCCACAATTATAGAATACTTTCCCTGTGGAGCTCTGGAGGAATATAATATGAATTTATATGGTGGAATACAAGTAATTAATTTCTACAAGATCTAAAAATTTACTCTGCACACCAACCTTTCGTTTTATATGCTACGTGGTTCAAAATGCCTCGTGTGGGGTGACATAATAATAATATATCGTGCAGTAAGGGTGTCGAAAATTTCTGTATGGCCTTAACACACCGAGAATACAACAACATACATACTAACTAACCTTTGGGTGTCTTTGGTTTCAGATTCTTGGCTTCATGAACTGTGATGTGAAGTGTTGTCGTGGGTGGCTAGTGGGGGAAAATAAGCAACAGGATATTTATTTATTACACATAGCAACTGGCGCGGTAGGCTATAGTAAATGTCGTTCAAGAGTCCATAAGCAGAAAATTATCAAACATCATTTAACAATTTATTATCGTATGAGGTCAATTAAATATATAGCATCTTATCATCGTCATATAGTATAAAGTCAAGGCTCGTGGAAACCGCTTACTATGGAAAATAATTCATTTACACAGATGTTCACATTTCCCGAGTATAGTTTATAATAGTGACACTCACCTCCCTTCTCAACACTTCCTGCTCAATGACTGCCATCGTCCTTTCGTCTACATCAAAAATTTCCTTAAGTTTAGTTTTGAGTTCATCCCTGGTGACGGTGGTGGCTTCGTGTCCCTCTTCGCCAGTACTCGGCACCAAGGCTGTGGCTCCCTCCTGTACCAGAATCTCGCGTGGTGGGTGCAGATAGAAGGCTGAGTAATACACATCCGCCAGCTGCTGTTCCTCCTGCCAGACCAACAACAACACAGGGGAATGTAATAAGGTTTATATGTTACTACTTTTTAAGAGCACGAACTGAGAGGGACACGATGAAAGAGTTTATGTTATTGTTAAAGATTCTTTATGGATTTGTACAGTCACGGTCAATAGTCTTGCAACACCTTCCAATGAGATGGCCTCGAAAAATGATCCGAATCTATAGCTGTAGGTCTTTGCAATACTGGTTCATAAGATTCACTCAAATGGCTCGCTTTTATTCACCAGGTTGCAGGACTTTTGACCGTGACTGTACAAGACTAAAGGAGGCGAAGGGCAAGGTAGACCTCACACTAACATCATCCCTGCCATGCACACTAAGATCACGTACACTAACACCTTTGTCATGCACACCAAGATCACACTAACACCATCTTTGTCATGCACACCGAGACCACACTAACACCATCTTTGTCATGCACATCAAGACCACACGAACACCATCCCTGCTACACAACACTAACACCATCCCTGCCATGCACATCACACTAACACCATCCCTATTCCCTGCCATGCACACCACATTACCCTGCTTGACAACATCCCTACCACACCACACTGACGGTTCCCTAGCAATACTACACAAGGTTCACTACCCGACTCCATTCACAGTTCACCTAGAGATGTATCGAATATCCGCATTTAAAGAAACGCAACGCATCGGCAATGTATGCAATATCAGCATCCGCAATTTGAAAATGAGGATATTACTCGGCAAGTCAGGATAGTATACAAAACTAAAAAAAAATCCTAGAAAAAAGGAATATGTATATCTATAATTATACACTATTGGTAATTTGGCATTCTGAATAAAATTCTGAAAGAGAATATAGCTTATAGTATTCTGTGTTGTCCCCCAAGCAGTGTCCCCAGTGAACAATTATTCAGTGCGGCTGGATTAACTTGTGATGAAAAACGTAAGCGCCAATATGCAGATAAACTAGAGAAACTTTGTTGAAAAGTAATTTGCCTTTCCTAAAATTCAAATACAGAACAAATGTGCAGTGTGACCCTGTGAGGATCAAGTAAATTTCATAAGCAACTTAATTATAATATACTTTTGGCACTTTCCAAAGGGTGGAAGTTAGTGAAAGTAGTTGTTGGGATGCATGAGGACTTGGGTCCACGGCCATGTGGCTAAAAGTCTTCTTTCACAATTTAAAACATATATTAAATATAGAAAATAATCAGCATCCGCGAGGATATGGTCATCAGACAACCGCATCCACATCCCTAATAGCAAATTGTATTTTTTCATATCCTCATCCGTGTCCGCAATATTTAAAAGTAGTTATCCGAAACCGCATCCTCCCATCCGTATTTTTGACATCCGATACATCTCTAATTCACACTACATTACACAACATTACAATACACTTCACATCCCTAACTCCAACCTTCCTACCCTAACCTATATTCTATACCCTACCTTGTCAAGCCATGATCTATACTAATATGCAGCCCTTGTCACTTGTGTGCTAACTGTCCTTCTATGCACGACTAACGGTTGAGCGTAGGATAGATGACGTCAACTTCTGAGGTCTGTGATTATTATAATATTACTTAAAGTTTTTTTTTGTCCCGGGCTTCACTTCTGCTGGCGTGTTATGTGGCGTGATTTTAGTAATATAGTAATTGATAAAGGAGTGTTAATTAAGTAGACAAATATACATGTTAAGTTTAGGGTCGTGCTTGTGTTTCGAAATAACACTGTTATTATATAATTATATTTTATGACCGGGGATGTTACAAAATAATTATCCATTGCTGTTATGTAAAATGTCATATTCTAGATTAATTTTAAGGGGAAATTATTCTATTGGTGATTTGAAAGGTCTCTGATTCCGCCTAAATATGTATGCCAGAAAACAGACTCCCTCAATGGTACCGTGCATACCAATAGGGGATCTGTTTCGTGGCATAATTTGTAGAAATTTGATCATACCTTCAAATTCAGCAACTAATTCAAGAATCTCCTCCTTAAGGGACCCTGTGATCGTGTATGAGACTTGGAGGCTTCAGATTCCTCCTGACTATGCCACGAAACAAGCTCCTTTCGTGGCAATATTTGAAGGACTCACTCTAACCTCCAATTTTCTGACTACATCACAGGGTCCCTAAATTAATACTGGAATGTTGTATTATTTTGTTGGGAGCCTGCGACAATTAATAATAGGCCACCTTTATCTTTCCTTCTTAGTATTGATCACGTTACGATAGAAGGCCGTACAATCTTTGAAAGTAGTCGAATCAGAATGTTAATTGGGGGATATAATTACTATCTTACTATACGCTTTTGGATATAGTTTATTCCAACCAACTGTATGAGAGTTTTAACATTTTGAGATTGTGCATATGCCTGGTATATATATTTTTTCCTCAAGTTAAAAACAGCCATTAACGTCATCTAGAACCAGTGATCACAGTGTAAACATACGTACCTATTAAATCATTAGTACTGTTAATTGTCCCTTTCATTTTCGCTTTACGGCTGTATTGCTGAAGAGTTTTGACACGCTGACGAATCATTCTGAAATGCTCCTTCCTACCCAGTGCCCAAATTTGCCTGGTTCATGAGTCATTGGCTATGGTATCGTAGCCTATATATCATGAGTTGGTGTAGCGGTAAGTGAGGTGTGTACAAGCATCCTCTCATTCCCTCTATGCTTTGTACAAATCCTAAATAGCTGGTAACGGTTCTGGAGTTAAATATAATCCCAACTATTTCTCTAACTATAATGATGTACTATAACAAGGTCATGTCATTCTAGAGCCGCACCTCTCGCAGTGATTATCGTTCTCTTTGCGTTCATGTTTTACTTTCGGTCATGCCAACTCAGCTACCTAATTGTTATGCAGTAGGCTACGTATCTCCAGCCATATTTTGTGTATGCTAAGCACGTTCACTCAAAGTTAATTGCGAAGAATAACCACACACATCGTCATTAATGGGATAAGCTATATTGTGCTAGATAATGCTATGATAATCTATGTATAAACAGAAATGCCGGTATATGTGATGTGGCAACGCTTTAAGTTTCTCAAGTTCAGGGTCACAAGTGTTGTTCGTGACGTCATGCAAGAAGGGATGGGTTTTAGGTGTTTCAGTGCCCTTGTACAGAAGCAGAATTTTATGTACGTTTTGTCAGTGGGCTAAGGTATACTTCTAAGCTGTGATACTGCCTTTATATCACGATGATTCATGAATGGTACTCAGAAAAACTGACTTGTTCCTATAAACGGGGTTGGAGCCCAGGCTGGTTGCTACGTTGCCAAATGCAATTTTTTGTCATGTACACACCACACCTGTGTTTGTTCTCTTGCATCATTTCTATGATAAGGTGGAATGGCAAGATTGTATCAAGCTGGGTTTTTTTTATTTGAACACGATTTTAATATGAATTTCAGCATCATTTCTTACGAATTATTACAGAGAAAAGTTAAGGTGATTCTGACACTTTGCAATACATGAATATGAAGGGAGATGCATGTCTTGTTACTCTTAGCCTATCCCATACCACAAGCATTTGGCGTATTATTTTCCTTCTTATATCATAATTATATCATCCTTATTCATAGAGACTTTACGTACGTTTCATTACACTAAGAATTAACTTCAATTTGCTTCTAGTGGTAATTCCTGTCTCCTTTTTTAAACGACAAAATAATGAGTAAATCTAAAAATATTACCCCCTCAGGAACATACAAGTACACGTAAAAAGCGAATGAATTAATGATGCAAATGAGTTACCATACTATAACATCCAAGACTGTCATTACAATATCGTGGTCATGATTTGCAATCTTATAAAATATGCATGCTTTCCCCAACAGGCCCCAAGCATCCATGCATCCTCTTTTATGCCCCAGAACTCGAGTGAAGCCTATGCCCCCCATCCATAAGTTCCAGGGGGCGGATGCACGAAAGACCTTAGCGGAGTGACCGTTAAGGTAACCTTAGGCAGTTTCACTAAGGGGATGGTAAGGTTGCTGCTATGGTTGTATGCTCTATTGGCCTTAACATCAACCTTAGTGTTCCCTTAGGTGATCTTAGCAGTCGGCCATGTTTGTTTCGTTCCATTCCCTTCCGACTATGGACCACCAGCTGACATTCTCTGGGCCAATGAGAGGGCAGCTTCATAGACAAGTTAGGCAACATAAGCCAATCAGAAGTCAGTTGGGATGACAGCTTATCACAGAAAACAAACAAATGACTCATTTTCATTGCGTGAAGTGGGAGATGAACATTGTGTGAGATTTCTTGAGCATAGATATTTATTTTGGCATTTAATTACTTGATATGGCAGAAGAGCCTCCTACTAAGCTTGCAAGATTGCAAATTATACTGCAGCTGATGAAGAACTCATGATTATGATAACTGAATGGAAAAAAAGAGAACACATTTTCTGGTGGCTACCATTCGTCCACATCACACCAGAATACACGTTGATTTAGTATGTAGGCTATAGGGTAATTTGTTTCCTAGCATAGTTTGGAGGATTAAGAAACTTTGAATTTGCCTACTTCATAACAGGGGCCTAGGCCTAGCTATTACAACCAGAATATGCCGAGATTTTTGACCACCTTACTTCCTCTCTTACTGTCTACTTTTCTTCTCTATTTATGTGAAGGTTGTAGTTGTGGTAGTAGTGAATGTGGTGGTGATCATTCCCGTTTAGATGATTTTCCAAACTTACCATTCCCTGTGTAATGTTTGTTGTTGTGGTAGGACAATGGTGGTAGTTGTAGTAGACCAATACAATGTCGGAACATACAAAATAAATAATTATGGTAAGAAAAGAGCATCTATTCAAGGATATAATTTAAAAATAATAACAAATAAACGCATTTTTAACCTATGTGATTTTCCTCTTTTATAGTAGGCCTATAATATAACTTGGTTATTAAAAATTTGCTTATTAATCAAGATTAGCACAGTACAATAATAATACCATAATTGATGTGCACAGCGTACCGTAATTTTGAGGAAAGTACCATAATATCGGTATTACTGTACGATAATTTGGGCAGGTGGGCAGCACAACGCTCCACTACTCAACCCTATGGTCGTCTAAAGGGTGCTCTCGACCACCCTTAGCCGTAAGGTTAAAGATGGCCGCCACAATTGCCGCTAAGGTGTTTCGTGCATACCACCATAGTGAGTTAAGGGCAAAAATGGCGGCTAAGGTAACTTAACGGCCGCTAAGGTCTTTCGTGCATCCGGCCCCTGTATGCCTTATCCCTATATTCTTGTTGGATCGATTCCCCTCCCTCCCCTCTACACACACGCAGCCCCGGCAGGTCTTGCAGGCAGCACAGTTTTAAAAGTATTCAAGAACAGTCTTAAATTAAAATCCTAGGAGGATATCAGACTCAATTACTTGTAAATAAGAATATTTTTGATATTCATATACTTAAATTTGATACAATAAATGTTCATATTTGATGTTTGTTTATGATTATTCGCTCATTAAAAAAGAAAGAAAAGAAAGAAGAAACAAATAAAAACAAATCAGTCCATTATTACGTGGCAACTAGACTGTCGGGCCGCGAATTTTTTCTTACTTGTGCTGGGAAAACGCCACCCAAAGCAGCGATGCCACATGAGAAAGAAAATAGGCTGCCGTGCCCCAGTCTGAAATACCGCATATATTATATACCCTCCCCCCACATGCTTGGGCCCTGAAATCCCTATATATAAGCCGCATAGTTTGTATACTCGGAGGTACAGCCACAATCAAATAACCATCAACACTTTCCTTCCATCGCGCAAATAAATCTGTATCATATCAAAATATTATCATACAACACTTTATGTCAACTCAACCCCCTCAATTATCATTATGAGTTGTTGCCAAATCATACATGTGTTGTTCCTTTATTACCAAGATATTGACTACAATCGGTATCATATCAAAATATAATCATACAACACCATACATCAACTCAACCCCCTCAATTATTATTATGAGGTTCTGCAAAATCAAGATATTTACTGCGATGGAAGGAAAGTGTTAGTGGATATTTGATTGTGGCTGTACATGTGCAAGCTGCTCTATCAATTTACTATCTGATGCAAACGTGAACCTTTTGTTTATTCTATATTTACCTGAAAATGTCCGTCTACTTAAGGGAGTAGTTACAGTATTGAAGAAACTGGAGCAACTGATTCCACCAAACTATACCAAGCAACTGACCAGTGACCACTTTTTTTTTTTTTTTTTGCGCTTATCTGGTCCCTGGCATATTTTGGAGAAATTCAGGCGCTCTAATGGACTAAAAGTATACTGTTCCCTTAAAACAGGTTCATCTCGTAATACAAGTTAGGACATTCTACTGTGATAGCCTACAAAAGTAACAGAAATATCATAAACAAATCCTATAGGCACTATAGTTTGTAATGTTGGGTGTTCAGGTTAGGACATTCCAGTGTGATCGCCTTCAATAATATAATAAAAAAAAATCCTAAATAGTTTGTAATGTTGGTGTTCAGATTAGGACATTCCAGTGTGATCGCCTACACTCAGGCAGTGATTCTCAACTCGTTTCAGGCCATGGACCACCAGCCCAATTAAAAGAATATCGTGGACAGTTTCCTGAAAGTTTCAACAAAATCTGTCCTCATGTTTTTGTTACCAAGTTAATAGACAGACAGCCAAACAAACAAACAGACAGATAAACTAACAGCGATGAAAACATTCTGTCCTTGACGGACAGAACCAGTATTTATTAAAAAATAATTATTAATAATTAATAACGCAGCACACAGCATAACAACTAACCAGAAATATTTCATTCCATTCTACTCTTCCTCCCTGCTTAATTTTAGATTACTACATTTTACAATTGAAAACAAAATCAAAGTACACCACACCTATAAAACAGCGCAGGACGAATAATACAACTAATCAACTGATTTGTTCGGTGGCTACTGCCCTACAAGCTACAACCAAGATCTAGGTATTCTAGATCTTGACTACAACATGTAGCCGCAGTGGCGGCGGCCGCACGGCAGCTGACAGGAATCGAACAGGAAGGCTCGTCACATCGACTGGTAAAGTATGTAGCCTATTAAGCTAGGCTAGGGCCAAGAATAGCTGCGTGAATCTTGGATATTCCTTTTAAAATTTAGAATAAATTTAGAAACTTAGCGTCTTAGTGACTCGAAATGTTACTTAGCAGCTTCAACCTGAAGATTGCCAATATATTTCTTAAATAGGAATAATATGTGAAAATGAATGGCCAGTTAATCATTACGATAAAATTATTCGTACTGAATATTCAATATATTATAATTATGCACTTATTTCCAGTTTATTACCAAATATAGTGGACGTCCTGTGGACCACCAGTTAACAACCACTGGGCCCTACAGAAATATCATAATAAATATTCATAGTCTGTATTTTTTGATGTTTAAGGGGGAAATTTTGTGTTGGTAAATCTGGAGCAACTGAATCCTCCAAACTATTCCAAGCAACAGAACACCATTATTTTTGTTCATCTGGTCCTGTTTCCTGGCATACTTTGGAGGAATCAAGGCACTCCAATGTACCAAAAGGGAATTACCACCTTAAGGTCCTATCCACCACTTATATCATACTGGAGGGTAACTGTATGGTGAGGGCTGGGCTTATCTTGAAGTGAGGATATTGCAATTATCAAAACTGAGACATTAATTAAGGCATCATGATATATTTCATATTCAAGGAATCTTTTTCAAGTAGTGAAGTCAGTGAACTGTTGTCGGTTAATATGGTGCTTGGAAAGAATGTCATCGCGTGTTACTGTAACCATCAAGTAGCGACACTTGTCACACCCAAGATGGAATTGTATATCACGATCTTGGTCCCACCAACAAAAGTACGAAACAAAATGGTCATGTGAGACCTTCGTGTAAAATGGGCGATGCGATTACCTGCAAAAGTAATAATTCAAGGAAAGTTTTTCTTAAAAAAGTAAATTAAAAGATACCCATATTGTAGCCTATAACGTAAAATGCAGCTAATGCTACCTGATCACTCCTGCAGTGGAGTGTGCAAATGAATGCAACTGCCAGCGTGATCGCTCATACTGTATCCCATCTATTACAAGAAAATGAAAAATAGAACAGACAGCAATTCCCTTAGGCTCTGGAAAAATACAACTACAAACTTCAAAGTACTAACCATGTCCAATTGGAGAGATGAATCTGAAATCTCACAATCTCCACACGCTTCGTCATTTTGTACACTCATCCTCTCTTGCCTGACGCTGTTATATCTGTGTATTCTATTGCTCTTGCGTTGTGACGACCGACGCTGTTGTGGTTGTGTAGCAGATGGACGAACACGCACCACCTGGCTTCGTCCCTCCTCCCTGCCATCCAAAAGAACGATAGCCTCCAGCCCCTTTTCAATCTCACCAAGGAGAGGGGAAGATTTCAGCGGCACTTGTCCCATATTCAGTGTGTGTACCCAACTCTCAGATTTCCATGGAGTCCAAACGCGCTTGAACACAGTGGTTACAGGAGTAGATAGTTCTAAACACATCACCATGGAGGGTATATATTATTCTTATTTAAGTTTGATGTATTCACTATTAATTATAAAGGTGAGGCTATATAGTACACAAAAATGTAGTCCCCAATAAAGACACTAACTAAAGACCTTACCCACGTAACCCACCTAAAGTACACCACGTAACCATGTCAGTACAATAATCAAATGTATTCACGTTCCACACATGGGTTGTTATCGGGTTGTCAGGTGAGGTTCTGAAATTCACCTCGATAAACACAGTCATTACCGAAATTTCTGTTGGTTTGTTCTTTCATTGTCAGGCAACCAATTCGACCAACAAACATCTCGTTGATAATGAATGGACTTCATGGTCATTGGTTAGCGAACAGATATGTATGTGTATAAATCACAACAACTCGGTAAAATATTCAAGTTATTACAACGCTTGGTTAGTTGTCCCTGGCAACTTCTCAAAAATATTCAGTCACGATTATCATGGACGCGAGTGATGCTGGTTAAGGCTGAGTTTTTTACTTCAGTATTATTCTGACTTTAATAAAATACTTAGAATTAACACTGAATACACTGTACATGTCTGTCCCACCCTGGGAATCGATAACAAAAGCACGTGACAAAGGATATTTTGGGCTGTCGGTTATTCCAGGAGTGACACTTGTAGATCAAATTAAGGTTAGAGAGGAAAGGTATTTTGTTCCCATATATATCACCTAGGTCTATCCCTTGGGACTTTTATACATATCCTGGACCAAAGTTAGGAATCAAGAGTTAACCCTTGCCTCAATCTCTCACATCCTCCCCGTCTCACGTCAACCCGCCGACTACCGACCGACTCCTGGTCGAGTGAGCCATGCAAGTATATACAGTACTACCAGCTGGGTTGGAGTTGATGTGAGCACAAGGTGGCGGGAAACACAGAGTTCACTCTTTATAGAACGTATCATCAAAGGAAATACACCAACAGTAAGAGGCTTGACGTCACAGACCTCACATATACAGTTTACGTATATGGCAAGACAAGCTTCTTTGTCGCCATCACATAAACAGAAGAAGGCACCTTTCTTCACAGATACATGGCGTGTGATCAGAATGCATGACAATGTATCGTCAGAGGATGAAAACGTGCGATAAGCTGTGGGAAATGTGTCCTTCCAGGCTTCGCGTTCGAGGTCTGAAACGTTGTACAATTTATAATACTTTTGTGGCATTTTAAACACGTATTGTGTTTATGCATGTAACGTTAGGATAAACAATAATTTCATTTGGTTTAGTAGAATATCTTAAGAAAAGAATAGATATACTTTTGTGAACAAAAGAATCCTATAATTACCAGCGCTCTTTCTTATTTCGGCACAATGTTGCCAATATTATACTTACAGGTACAGGTAAGTAGGCATTGTATAGTGTCAAGTTATACTGGGTTTTCATCTTACAGCAAGAAACAATTAAATTCCAGAAACTAAAAGTGGGAATGGACATAGTTTAATATGGTATGAATTTTGTAATTCGCTTACGAGAGATGCTGGCAACTAAGTCCACAGGTGTGGGTGTTGCCTCTGTTGACCATCCCCACCTGGCGTTGTCACTAGTGTTGTAGCTGGTTAAAATACTTGTTTATCATGTAGATGTCCTATTCTCAGCACGAATCACATCATTATACTTCTAGTCCAGTCATTTAGCCATTATTATTAATAATTAGAATGTGTACAGG
>JAWQEG010006367.1:132500-136889 GCA_033782935.1 Petrolisthes cinctipes
AAGTGACTCACACACACACACACACACGCCAGTAATGAAAGTGACTCGCACACATACACACACACACACACACACACACAATGAACGAACGATAGCCATAGGATATAATAGACTGTACAGGTAATACAAATAATGCACCCAGGTAACTCTCGTCCAGTCACCCCAGTCATGCAGCATCACATGAGCATCAGGGAAGGTGACGTCACTTCCGACCTTCCACTCACCTCTGCCTGCGCCACCCTCACTCTTTTCTCCGTAGCACCTCACTCAATCTTTGGTCTCTTTCTGTTGGCTGTTTCTCTCCCCTTCTTCCCAACTATCCCATTTCTATCAACATACTTTGGCCTGTATACTCTATTGTACCTGTAAATTTGTCGTTTCTTATCGATTGATTTATAGGAGAGTTGTAATGATTTCCCCAAACAATGGTACAGTTGGAGGCAAAAGTCGTGTCGCCTCACTCATTGCTGGTTGAAGGATAACATTGAAAATAATTATGGAACAAACACATTCACTATACAACATTACATTATCCATACAGGGAGCTAAATAATAAATATATATATAAATAAACTTCTCTGGTCTTTTAGTGTACAATTCTGTGAAGCATATAATTATTTCCATACTGTACAGTCGGTGGCAAAAGTCGTGTCGCCTCACTCAGCACTTCATAAAAGATAACATAAAGGTTAATCATCGAATTATAAACACATTCACCATATAACAAATCGATATCCAGGGGTTAAATTATAATACTTCTCTATTTTTTTTTTTTTTAGCCCTTGAAGCTTATATTTCTGTACTTACTTCACGACTTGGCCAATGTGGTGTACATGACGTTTACCTCTGAACTATACGGTACAGCCACAATCAAATAACCACCAACACTTTCCTTCCATCGTGCAAATAATTCAGTATCATGTCAAACTATTAATCATACAACACCTTACGTCAACTCAATCCCCTCAATAATTAATTATGAGGTGCTGAAAATCATACACGTGTTTTTTTTCTATTACCAAGATATTTACTACAATGGAAAGAAAGTGTCAGTGGATATTTGATTGTGGCTGTACATGGTGATCCAGCACAAAACAATGTTGGTGGGGAACAGAGAGTGTGTTGGCAAAGCAGGGAGCAAGATTTCAACATATTATCACGTCTTGATCAATTGCAAATGTTGCTGGGATCGAAGGCCGAGGACAACAAAAGGAGAAGACAAAACTTTTCTAGTCTACTTCAGCACTGAGTAAGATTGATTATATCATGCAAAACATAGATAACTTGTATAGACTAAACTCATTGTGTATGTAACTGATTGACTGACTTACTGACTGATTGTTGAGTAGAATTATACTATTATACTCTAATCTACTGAAGGTTGTTATTGAGGCTGCTTATGATATGCAGCAAGTCTACGTCAAGTTTTATCCACATTTGCCAACATCTTTAGGGGATTATACACTTTTCGGTGAATTGGAAGGTCTCTGATTCATCCAAACTATGCCCCAAAACAGATCCCCTATTAGTACCATTGAGGGAGTCTGTTTTCAGGCATAGTTTGGAGGAATCAGAGACCTTCCAATTCACCAACAAAAGAATCTCTCCCCTTAAAAGTTCGTGAGGAGATTATGAGAAAATACAAGAGGCCCTAAAGCGATGACATCTTGTGTATATAATCATGATAACACACATTATTAGTCATACGTCGTGGCATCATCATCATCCTCATTATATTTTTAGAACACGTGTATTGGGTACTCTAATATAGGAGCTTATGAACCAGGCAGGGACATTTTAGTTACAAGAGCTACACTTAGTATTAGGCACCAACTCATCGAAGAGGTGAGATATAAAGAATGTGGGATTGTGTATATGGGAAAAAAAAAGTGCTGGGTTCCTCCTATGTTGTAAAATTTATGTAGGTACCGTACTGCTTTGGTTGGTGTATTTGATGGATGACAGAATAATGCAATCCTGTGTCATCCTGTACATTTCTTTTATATTCTTTATGCTTCGTGTAACATGTTCCCTAATAATTATGTCCTTGCCTGCAGTAGTTTTCATGTCATGGTGACGGGGATTCAAATGACTGGGATGAACTAGCCTAACTGGTGGTGGCCTCATGACTTCCTTGTGTTTGTAGAGTTACGTCAGGGTCTCACGTGCATGGGAGAGTCATAATCATCCTAGTGTTTAATAATTATGTGATTATTTTATGGACACACACACACACACACAGACACACTTGCGCTCTCTCTCTCTCTCTCTCTCTCTCTCTCTCTCTCTCTCTCTCTCTCTCTCTCTCTCTCTCTCTCTCTCTCTCTCACACACATATACCGGTAAATTAGGTTATACAGGATACAGGAAGTAAAGAACCACCCTGAAGCAATGGGGCCACAGTTCACATCTGCTGTCAGACAAGGTTTAATGTGGTGTGTGTGTGTTTTGTAATATTTATCGTGTACAATTGAAGAATAGATTAATCATACGTACCGGTACTGTACGGTTGTGGTCATACATTATACATATACACGTGAATGCATCTGAAAGCATGGTTACAGCTATAAATCTATTTATTATATATATCAGATTATACAATAATATCATATATGGTGAGTGTAGCAAACTATTTTCACAGGCAATATCCATAATTTTCCTCCAAATTTGTTAGCTTATTCTCACCTGAGTAACACACACACACACACACACACACACACACACACACACACACAACACACACTCCACTTCCCAATAATTATTATTAAGGTGATTCTCACAAGTGGTTAATTAAATTGGGGTACTACTAATGCCTTCAAACTATGCTACCAGCAGATTCCCTATTCGTTCACTTATAGATAATCTGTTGTCTGGCATAATCTGGAGGAGCTATTTACCCTCCAATACTCCCAAAAACAGATGACTCCCTTAATTAAAGTTCTCGACTCGTAATCCAAGGTTGGGTTTGTTTTCGTCTCCTTGGCAAAGTCTAGTGTAGGTCGCATCTCAATGGAGTCTCAGTTGTAGATTATAATTTTAACCACCACCTAATTTTCAGGAGTATATAGGTCTAGTCAGTAGTGTGGGTTGAATAAATATTGGTAAATTATCTAGATATCAAGGAGAAAGAGATAAGTAATATGAGGGAGAGTCACTACACTATGATAGGCTAAACCCGAGGAGGAAAAAGAATCAGTCACTCTTGAAAAATCTCAGGATGGTGTTTTCGGTCCTGTTCGTCTGTGTTGTCATGGCGCCTTTGAGTCATGCTTGGTAGCTTCCAATACAGCTTATCAGAGGCAGACTTCCCCATCATTATCGATTTGCGTGTCCCGGGATCGTTCAGGTTGAGTTGTCCATCGAAGTACATGTTGTTGATGTAGGAGAGAAGGTCATTCACTTTATCAGGTAACTCGTCATTGGGATCACTCTTGGGGTTGTTGTTGGTGGCACTTGATGGTGAGGTAACCTTGGGCTGCGACTTCATGGGTAATTGCTTTGACGACCTGAGGCCCATTAAAAGGAGCGCCTTGTTCGTGATGTAGTCAATGATGTCGTACTTATTGTTAACATTGAGCAACTCGTTCTTAACCTCCGAGAATGTCCTGAGAATGATAGTCAGCATGAGGTTAACGAGGATCATGGAGGTGCTGATGGAGAACACAAAGAATATCACGGGGGACAAGGCGTTGGCTCGGGCCATGGCTCTGAAATCAAACTTGCCCCAGCATCATAGAGAAACACATTTGTATGGACGACAAGTAGTTACTGAATTCCTCGAGCTGCAGCGTGAAGATGGTGAAGAAAACTAGTGGTGAAGGCGAAGAATATGATGGCAAAAGTGAGAAAGAAGACCCGCAGATCATCCCAGCATCGGGCGAAGGTTAAGCCGAGGAGGTTCATGCGATTGTTGAACTGAAGGAGCTTGATGATCTTGAGGCTGGAGAAGAAGATGATGCCGGCTGAGGTGCAGAGGTAGTACCCGTCTAAGATACAAGCCAACTCCATCCTGACGTAGCCGTTGCCCAGCGTCTCCTTGAACACCTTCAGCACCCGTGACACCTCGTTGTATCTGATGGGGGGGAGGAGGAGGAGGAGGGCCAGAACGTAAGGGAGGAGGTTTAAAGGAATACCAATGAGAACTATCAAAACACGGAGATAAAAGAATTTGGTGGTCACACACGGATATAACAGAATTCTGGGGGTCACACACGGGAATAACAGAATTTGGGGGGTCACACATACGTATATACAGTATAACAGAATTCTGGGGGTCATACACAGGAATAAAAGAATTTGGTAGATACTAAAACACTGTAATGGTAGACAAGAACGTATACTCAAGATATATAATTCTGGTTTTTACCTCCTGATGATTATTAAGCATAT
>JAWQEG010006368.1:0-10000 GCA_033782935.1 Petrolisthes cinctipes
GGGAAATAATAGGAGGGAGGAAGAAAGGAAAAGGGGGAAAAAAAAAAAAAAAAAAAAAAAAACCAGCGAGCGATAACGATGCATCCATGTTTCTTCTTTTTGCCGCCTTCTTTCCTCCAATCCTTCCTCGCTTTCATAGATTTTCTCCCTCCCATTTTCCCGCCCGATTCCTTAATTTGCTCACAATCTTGGCTCGCCTTTCTTCCTTTTCTTGTATTGCCTCATTCCATTCTCTGATAATAAATTTTTCCCCACCCTTCATGGAAATTTAATATATAGAGAGATCTCGCTTCTGGTATGATTTATTTTATTTGAGGTAGCTATAGAAGGTTTATATATTTATTTACTCATATTAATATCCCACCATGTATCAAAGAAAGTGTTGGGGCTTGTACTAAAGGTAAATAAAGAACTTGAAAATAAAATAAAATTACGTCTGGGACCACTGACGAGAAGTGTTAAAAAATAGTGAAATCTAATTCATTACTTGTGTTTTACTCCATAATTTCAGAGTTACGGTATTATTTTTGTGTATTATTTTTGTTGTGCAAGTTATTTGTGTATGCTGTTGTAATTTCTTGTTTTCGTCAATCCTTCATTTTTATATGCCGGTATATATTTTTTGCATTATTTCACTGGTTCTCTCAGTTTTACGCTGTTTTAATTTTCTGCATCATTTCTCTTTCCACTTCCCTTTGTAACTCTTGTTTTTTTCTCTTAACTTTGTTGCAACAGTGTAATTTTCTCCGCTTTTGAATCCTCATTTGGTATATATATTTTTTTTAATAAATCCTTTTACTCTTGCTTTACAACCCCGTACTCTCATCCTCGTATTCATTCATACATTTCATATAATTTTACATAGACTGTACACTTGGATGCAAATATTTTTATCTATCTTTTTCCTTCAAATTCATAATTATCTCCTTTGCATTGCTTTGCATTATATTAACCATCTTTACTTCTTGCTCCTTCCTTTCTTAACCTTTCCTCTATATCTCTTCCTTTTGACCTTTTCCTCCGTCACTTTCACCTCCTTCTTTCCTTCCTTTCTTCCTTCCCTCTTCATCCTTCCATCCTTCCTTCCTTCCTTCCTTCCTTCCTTCCTTCCTTCCTTCTTGCCACTTCCTTCCTTCCTTCCTTCCTTCCTTCCTTCCTTCCTTCCTTCCTTCCTTCCTTCCTTCCTTCCCTCTCCCTTCTTCATTCCCTTTGTCTTTACTACATCCTAGTGTAGCGTAAAGAGCAACTTCTTACCTCCCTCAACCCCTCCGACTCCTTTTGTTCCTATCTCACATTTTTTTCTCGCTGACATTTTTCCACCCATTCCCTTCCCAATTAACAGCTTTCCCACATACATCCATCCATCCCTTTCTTACAAAACTTATCTCCTCTTTTCCTTCCTCCTCGTTGTCTGTCTCTTCTCTTCCCCTCTCACATGAATCAGTAAGTTTCATCTGCCAACCTACAGCACCTCTACACATTATTCACCTATCTATGTAAACCAGAGCCACTTCCTCGTCTGCTCAAAAACTGTCTTTCGCATTCACCTTCTAACAGCTGCTTCCTTCTCACCTCCATTTCCCATTTATTGTTCTATTAAGATACGTCTCTCTCTCTCTCTCTCTCTCTCTCTCTCTCTCTCTCTCTCTCTCTCTCTCTCTCTCTCTCTCTCTCTCTCTCTCTCTCTCTCTCTCTCTCTCTCTCTCTCTCTCCCCCAGCATCTCTAACTGTGTCTTATTATGGTACCCTCGTTGCATCACCCTCAGCCATATCTCTTCACCATTGCTACACTCCTCCCCTTCCCAGCCCCTGTTGAATGGATCTCCTCGTCTGTCACCTGTGTCATTTACTGCATTTTTTTTTCTTCCTCCCCAGTACGTACATCTCTCCTCCAAATGTGGCGCCTTCATCAGTTTCCCAAATTGCACCACCTCCTCTTACGTCCTTACACTGTATTCATTTCAACTCACAATTGTATGTATGTATGTATGTATGTATGTACCGTATGTTTGTATGTATGTTTGTATGTACTGTAATAATAATATGTATGTTTGTATGTACTGTATGTTTGTATATACTGTATGTATGTATGTATGTATGTGTGTGCCGGTGCCTTTTCCTTCTTATCTATAACTGCCCCTCCTTTGCCCTTCTCTCTTCTCATTTTTAATTTTTCGTGACTTCGATGATATATTCCTGCACCTCCTTAATTAACAGATTCCATTATTTCTCTACCATATGAATCTTAGTAAACAATGAACCATCCCTCACCTCTCCAGTTAAATCTTTCCAAACTCACCAAACGTATTTTCTCATGCCTCCTTACTAGAACACTCCTTTGCCTTTCCAAATTTACCTTCGTTCAATTTCACAAAAATACAAAACAAAACAAAAACTAATACCTTTCCACATAAACAAACCTTCCTACTAAAGCTCACTATATATATCCACCTACAATACATACCCTTAAATCCTTCGTTGTCCCTCTCTTCACATTTCCAAGCAACATTTTTCACACCTTCTCCAATCTCACGTTTTATTTTTTTCCCTCACAATTTCAACTACATTTTCTCGCACCTTCCCAAATTCTCGACCGACCCCTTTCCTTTCCCTCTGCACGTCTCGTACCCTTTTCTCCCCTCCCCACCTCTGCACGTCCCCTCCCCTCCCCACCTCTGCACGTCCCCTCCCCTCCCCACCTCTGCACGTCCCCTCCCCTCCCCACCTCTGCACGTCCCTCCCCTCCCCTGCACGTCCCTCCCCTCTCCACCTCTACACGTCCCCTCCCCAGCTGTGGACTCCTGACATTACCTGAGCCGTCGTTTTGATTAGAGTGATCTCCCTGGCGGCCATCCCTCCACCACCACCACCACCACCTATCTCCATCACTACCCTCATCACCACCACCACCACCACTACCTCCATCACTATCACTACCCTCATCACCACCACCACCAAGACCATCTCCATCACTACCCTCATCACCACCACCACCATCTCCATCTCCACTACCTCCATCTCCATCACTACCCTCAACACCACGACCCCCCTTCATCACTACCCTCATCACCACCTCCATCTCCATCACTACCCTCATCACCACGACCACCATCACCACCACCAACATCTCCACCCCCTTCAACACCACGACCACCACCATCTCCATCTCCACCTCCACCTCAACCACCTGCACCTCAACCCTCGACCACCTGCATCTCCACCTTCATCTCCACTCCACCTGTCTCTCATGTAGGCTAACCTTCATTTAGACTCTATACATTTCTCTGTAATTGCACTACGATCTACCTTCACTTCGACCACTTATTTGCAATACTTTCATCTCCACTTATATCTCCACCACCACCACCCACATCCACCTAGCTGCATCTCCATCACCACCACCATCTCCACCTAGCTACATCTCCATCACCACCACCACTTCCACCTAGCTGCATCTCCACCACCTCCACCTAGCTGCATCTCCACCACCACCACCTCCACCTAGCTGTATCTCCACTTCCACCCTCCACCACCACCACCACCTCCACCTAGCTGTATCTCCACTTCCACCCACCACCACCACCACCACCTCCACCTCTTCACCTCCGGCAACACCCAGGACACACCAATATTTCCTCGTGTTGTTAGGGCCGACCCCTGCTGAGGAAGGGTTGGTGGGGCGAGGCTCTTGCTGTGGTTGTGGGTTGTCGTTTTGGTTGTGGTAGTTGTTGTGGTTGGTCATGATTGTGGTTGTCGTTGTGGTTGTGGTCATGGCTGTGGTAGTGATTGTGGTTGTCGTTGTGGTTGGTCATGATTGTGGTAGTGATTGTGGTTGTCGTTGTGGATGTGGTCATGGCTGTGGTAGTGATTGTGGTTGTCGTTTTGGTTGTGGTAGTTGTTGTGGTTGGTCATGATTGTGGTAGTGATTGTGGTTGTCGTTGTGGTTGTGGTCATGGCTGTGGTAGTGATTGTGGTTGTCGTTGTGGTTGTGGTAGTGATTGTGGTTGTCTTTGTGGTTGTCGTTTTGGTTGTGGTAGTTGTTGTGGTTGGTCATGGTTGTGGTAGTGATTGTGGTTGTCGCTGTGGTTGTGGTCATGGCTGTGGTAGTGATTGTGGTTGTGGTCATGGCTGTGGTAGTGATTGTGGTTGTCGTTGTGGTTGGTCATGATTGTGGTTCAGATTGTGAACATTATTGTACATGTGATTGTGGCTTTGAGTGAGGTTGTGGTAATGGTTGTGAATGGGGTTGTGGTTGTGACTGTGGGTATGAGTGTGGTTGTGAGTTTTTCGTATAACCGGGGATGCAGTAATAGTGTTGCTTGTGTCTTTAATGTATGAGTGATGGTGAGTTTTGGATTCTTCTTCGTTCATTTCTTATTCTTGTGTAATATACATCCACATTAACAGAACATAATAGAGTATACATCTAGTAAAGAATTTCTTGTGAACTCTGCAGTGTATTTGAGTGCCTAGTCGAATACACTAATGAGAAGTGTTACTGACAGATAAGGTACCACAATTAATTGTTTCAGGGAGGTGTATTAGTGTGTGTGTGTGTGTGTGTGTGTGAGAGAGAGAGAGAGAGAGAGAGAGAGAGAGAGAGAGAGAGAGAGAGAGAGACAGGGGAATCATTGAGTGTGTGTGAGTGAAATGAGTGGGTGCATGACAGTGACGTGTGAAACAAGGCCGTACAGTATCAGCGGAACTAAGAGCATTGAGCAAGGGAGTGAGTGAGTGGGTGGTAAGCATGGGATATCAGTCACGCACACCGGCTCGGAACTGGTGGTGTAAGGAGGTCTGGTCTCAAAGCTAAGTAGGTCCTGGGAAGCGAGCACTGATAATCATAACATATATGCGATACTACATGGAGAGGGTGGGTGGCAGCAGTGCATAGTAAGTAATATTAAGAGTTGATTGGAAGAGCACCACAATGTACAGCCACAATCAAATATCCACCAACTCTTCCCTTCCATCGTAGTAAATATCTTGGTAATAAAGAACAACACGTGTATGATTTTGAAGCACCTCATAAAAATAATTGAGGGGGGTTGAGTTGACGTAAGGTGTTGTATGATTATATTTTGATATGAGACTGATTTATTTGCACGATGGAAGGAAAGCGTCGGTGGATATTTGATTGTGGCTGTACAGTATGTGGCAGTGCCCATGATGCATCTGGCACAAAGAAACAGGATGAGTGGACGTATATAAAACAGATGTGACCTTATAGTGTGACGTAGGAAGTACTATTAAAGGAGCGAAAGAATTGACTCGTATTGTGGAACTCGAATACGGTTTTTGTAGCCAAGGTTGGGAGTGGGAATATAAGAAAAACCTGCATACGACTCGACCACTTTTTTCACTCATTCACTACCTAATTAAATCTCTATCTTTAATGTTCTCAGTTTTAACCTCCCACACTTATTCACTCATACACTTACTTCTCACCCTCCCAACTCACGTAGTTACTCAATCACCTGCTCTCTCCTTCCCTACTCCATCACTCTTTCATTCGTCCCTCCCTCACGTCTTTCCAGCACCCACTCCCGTTCATCCACAAATGAAGGTATACACACTAAACAAAACCTTGTCCTTCGAGGCCACCTGTATCATTGTGTTACTCAATGTGTGTGTGTGTGTGTGTGTGTGTGTCCTGACAGTATAGCATGTGTGCGTTTGGATGTGTATGTGTGTGGTTATGTGCCGTGTGTACTCTCACAGATATTTCTATTTTTTCGTTTCTGACAAATATTTCCTTGACCTTTTCTGGCACCTGGACTGACCTTAGCATTTCAGCGATAGAATTACAGTACACTGCAGAGAGAGAGAGAGAGAGAGAGAGAGAGAGAGAGAGAGAGAGAAGAGAAATGGCTCTATATTGCAGACTACTTGCGTGAAATAAATTACCCGATATAGTATTTCTTGTGCATGTTCGTTTGTGCTCATGAGTGTGCGCGTACGAATATATATATATATATATATATATATATATCTTAATCAAGTAAGTCCATTGTGTTATTTGAGAACAGAGGTGTAGGTGGTCATGTCACTTTGTTTGTTTTCGTGTGATATTACAATGTTCTGCAGCAATTTACTCTCGAGTTTAATGGACACCCGCAGATTTAAGCCCTTCGAACATGTGGTGAGGAAATCAGAGAGAACAACTTTTTCAACAAATAAACTGTATTATACTTGTAGCTCTCTAGCCTCTCTTTCACTATATGCAAAATTTAAGAGAGAATGTTTCATGCTAAAATGTTGGCAACTGTGGGTGTACACGCAATGTGCACACAGTTTCCTGATCTTAAGTATGATTTTATGGTTCAGTGGCTTCAGCTGGTATTCGTGGTCTTATGATCCAATCCTGTTGAGGCTGGGGGTAGCGGGAACTGAGGGTAGCGAGGACTGAGTAAAGGAAAATTAATATAAGTACGACTGAATATTACAAGGACTTAGGGTAGAGGGGACCGAATATAACGGGGATTGAGGGTAGCAGGTACTGTAAAGGGGCCTTAGTAAAGGGGACTGAGGGTAGCTTGAACTGTGTAAAGGGGACTGAATATAACGGGGACTGAGGGTAGAGGGGACTGAGTGAAAGGGACTGAATATTACAAGTTCTGAGGGTAACGGGGACTGTAAAGGGGACTGAGGGGAGCAAGATGGGGTGGAGGTGTTGGGTAGGGGGTGGAAGGGGGGGTGCTGGGGGCGCGATATCGGACCAGAACAACAATAACAAATGGCGAACCAAGTCTGAATTAGAGATGCATTGGGTACCCCGCCTCGACTCGCAAAGGTCAGTCCTGTTTTAAGAGATACATGGAATAATAGAGTCGCTGGTGGAGGAGGTGGAGGAGAGGGAGAAAAAGGAGGGAGGGGCTGCAGGAAGGGAGGGAAACTGTTTGGTGCGTGGGATCTGTACAGTCATGAGCACTAATAAGTATTCAGGTGTGATTCGAATACCTTAGAGACAGTAAATAAAAGCACAATAAGATCTCCATTGGAATTGCTTCGTTGGTGAATTATTGCACTGTTCAAAGCTTCAACCAAAACTGTATACTTATTACTGCTCGTGACTATACAGCGGTGGATATAAGTTTAGTTTTTTCTTCTTTTTTTCAATTTTCATTCCGCATTTCAGTATATAACTCATTTGTCTGTGTGAATGAAGATGGAACAATGTGTAGACTGTTGTGTCCAAACTTGTTGATCTGTATGGCCAGCTATACAGTACAGTAGTTAAACAATCATTTTTCCAGGGAGTCTGATGTTTACGGAAGAGAATTATGCACAGATTCTTATTTGAATTCCTGTTTATATAGCTGTATTATTATAACATATTTGATGCTTACTGGTTAGGTAAAATTGACTCCATAATCGTAACACTTGTCCTATACTGTATTTCTATATAAGTGCAGAAATACTAATACCGAAACATTAAAGAATTTGTTATGATAATTATTATATGCTGTAAAATTTTCTTATGGTGTATCACGTGCACAATGATCACTGTTATCCTGTACCGAACCTGACAATTTCACTAACTGTCACATGTAGTTAACATAAAATAACTAGAAAGCAAATGGCAAGACAACGAATTTGTGCACTCATCTGTAACTGAAACCCACCTCCTCTCGTATTGGATCCTGGACGTGACGCAAACACAGACCACCTTCCTGGAAACGATGACCTATTCTGAGCCGACTCTGCAAAGATATGATTTTCGATATTGTAGAAAGAGCTGATGAAATAACCTTGTGATTGTTAGGTTATTTGTGTTGTACAGAAACAGAGTCCGTGTCAATAATCATAGTAGAAAGAGGATTGATATTCACTTTTTGGAGTATCAGTGACGTTTGTTGTGGTTCATTTGTGAATAACGCCAAGAGAACATATTTTGTCATAATAAAACCAGACACAACAACAATTGGTCTAAGTAGCTTATATTATAGAATAACTCTTTTGTTGACAGTTGCCTCTTTGACATTGTATATATTTTTTAGTTGGACTAGACTATGCTATTCATATAAGGAATAATATAATCAAAGATACTTGGTGTGATATGAGGACAGTGAATGAATAATTTAATGGTAGAATCACACATTAACTAACATCATAATACACAACCACAATGCCAACGATCCCTACCTGAGTATGTATGTAAATATATATAATAAAAGTATGAAACTTGTACAGTATAGAGGTATCGACCATGGAGGGGTGGACTGTATCACTCCCCACTCCAAGCCTGACATTCCTGCCGTGCCTCTAGGTCAAGCACAACACAGGCATGCAACAAGCTACCCAAATAACACACCCTGCAACCCATACTCTCCAATTGCGTAGAATGAGTGCACAAACATTGGTATTGCCTCTTGAATATCGCATGCCGTCTTATATCTTGCTTGCTATGAGTTCAATATCGAGTGGTAAGGAGGGACAAGGAAGGAGCAGGAGGAGATAAGAGAAGGAGAAGGGAGAGGGCAAGGAAAAGAGAAAGAGGAGAGGTAAAGAGAAAATGGAGGAGGAGCTAGGAGATGATGATGATGGACGAGATAAGAGAAGAGAAGAAGGAGGGAGAGGGCAAGGAAAAGAGAAAGAGGAGAGGTAAAGAGAAAGTGGAGGAGGAGCTAGGAGATGATGTTTGAGGAGAGGGAGAGGAGGAGAATGTGAAAGAAAGACAAGGAGTAAAGGGAAATAATCAAGTAGAGGAAGAGAAAGAAATGGGGTGTGTTGCAGCTTTAAACTAACCAAATTAGTTTAACGATTGAAATAGGGAATGATAATGATAGATACTTGCCTAGATAATGGGTTAGCGGTATCGTGTGTTGATGTGTGAGTAGATGAGGGATGGGAAGCACGGGTAAGAAAGTAATATAGTTTCAGTCCGGGCGGGAAAAGATAGACTATGTAATTTGGAAAGGATATGGTGACTTTACATAGTTATACATATTATATAGTAATGAACGGTGCAAGAATTATATATATTAACTATCTTTATACCTTCTTTACTTTCAGACTCTCTCTCTCTCTCTCTCTCTCTCTCTCTCTCTCTCTCTCTCTCTCTCTCTCTGACTTTTACCTCCTTTCCCTCCGAGTCTCATCTCTCCTTCCTACCTACAGCCAGTTACCTCTCCTCCTCCTCCTCCTCCTCCTCCTCCTCCTCCTCCTCCTCCTCCTCCTGCTTCTTCCACTCCATTTCCTATCCTATTCGCCCTTCCTTCGCAATCTCCCTGCCTGCCTCCCTTCCTAACTCCTTCCCTCCTCGCTCTCTCTCTCTCTCTCTCTCTCTCTCTCTCTCTCTCTCTCTCTCTCTCTCTCTCTCTCTCTCTCTCTCTCTCTCTCTCATTCGAATTCTCACCAATTTTCTCCCCTCCTTCCCCTTTATCCTCTTATTTCTATATTTTTCCTATTGATTTTTTTTTTACTATACATTTCTTCTTCCTCTTCGTCGTCGTCTATTTTTTCTCTGCTCTCTAATAACTTTCAACTCCTCTCCATCTCGTTTTTCTTTTTGTGTTTTTATTTGATTTTCTTTTGCTGGGAGACTCTTCTTGATTGGAAGGATTGCTCTCCATACAAATCCCAGTGCTCCTCCTCCTCCTCCTCCTCCCAGGCCTCCTCCTCCTCCTCCTCCCAGGCCTCCTCCTCCTCCTCCTCCTCCTCCTCCTCCTCCTCCTCCTCCTCCTACATTCCTCTTCCTCTTTTTCTCTTCCTCTCCCTTCTGCCGTTTCCCTTCCTTTTTTTTTTTTTTCCTCTCTGTCGCTTTTTTTCGTTCCCTCAACAGCTCTCCCCTCTGACCGACTTTCCTCCATTTCTTTCCTCGTTTTTTATTTAGCCTCCACAGTCTCACCCTTTCTATCTCCTGCATCCGATTTTTACCTCTGTATTTTTCCCACCCGTGTGTGTCTTTCTATACTTATATACACGTGTATTTAGGCTTGCAAAATATATCAGTTTTTTTGTTATTTTATGTTTTGTTTTTTTATCTCTATATATATAT
>JAWQEG010006368.1:12500-31746 GCA_033782935.1 Petrolisthes cinctipes
AATTATTGTATCCACATTTACATTGAAGAAAGGGAAATGGGATAATGATGATGATGATGATGATGACATTTAAATTGATATGGGACAAATTGCATTAGAATATCTCAATAAATGACATTTTTGCAATAATTATAATGCTAATAAATAGTCATTATTAGTATTTATATTAATGCTGTGTTCTTAAACTTAATCTAACTATATAGCATTTAAATTACTCAAGCTCACAAAAAATATTCCTTTCCTTATGTCAACTCACTCACAAAGTTCTCATGCAAGCACATAATATATTCATGGATTCCCACAAACACAGTCAGTGGTTCTTAGATTTGCACACTCATCACTGGACTCATGATCATTAAACTGTGGCCAAACAATCGTGCATTCATTCCTCGACATACAATTTACACTTATGAGGAAACTAATGCAAACATCTTCAATCAATGCACGACTTACCAGCAATTCTCGTTCCTTAGTTTACACAAGCATGCTTACTTACTTATTTACTCATTGGTCAACTCATGAAAGCACACTTATTTGGAGAACCAGGCAAGCATGCAGGTGACCCACACACTCACGCGCACTCACTCAGGGAACTCACGCACGCGCACTCAGACTGAAACTTCACGCACACACACACACACACACACACACACACAGCAGTAAGGGCAGCACGCACGCTCTGACTCACACCTCAGCAGTCAGCGTGGTGAATAATACTCAGCAACTCGGTTTAATTGCCAGCACATGCAATAGGCCTTGATGCATGCAGAGTGGTGGGAAGAGGAGAAATGGAGAACGTTGAAGAGTGAGAGGGGATTTGGTGGATACAAGAGGAGACGAGGAGAGAGTAAAGGGGAATGGGAAGAGAAATGGTTGGTGGATACAGGAGGAGACGAGGAGAGAGTAAAGGAGGGGAATGGGAAGAGAAATGGTTGGTGGATACAAGAGGAGACGAGGAGAGAGTAAAGGGGAATGGGAAGAGATGTGGTTGGTGGATACAAGATAGGAAGAGAGTTTGGTGGGGAAATGGGAGAGCAACGGGAAGTGTACTGGAACTGAATGAATGGAAGAGAATAAAAGAGGAGTGTTGTGGATAAGAGTAAATAAACGAGAATAAGAGTGTGTTGTGGATAAGAGTAGATAGAAGAGAATAAGAGTGTGTTGTGGATAAGAGTGGACAGAAGAGAATAAGAGTGTGTTGTAGATAAGAGTAGATAGAAAATAATAAGATTGGATAGAAGAGAATAAGAGTATGTTGTTGTGGATAAGAGTAGATAGAAGATAATAAGGGTATAATGCATTAAAATTAATGAAGGTTGCGAAGTGGTAAGTGAGGCAGAGAATATTTAGAAGGTAAGACGGTGAGGGTTTGGGAGAGATAGGGATAAATGATTTGGGTGTTTTGGTTTGTGTGAGTCGAAGGTTGATGTAGGGAAACCTTTAGGGAGTCGAGAGAAGACTTAAGGGAGTGAGTGAGTGAGTGAAGGATTACATATAGTGATGAGGTAAGGGGTGTGATAGGTAGGTAGGTAGGTAGGCAGGTAGGAGGAGGTCAAGAGGTGAGAGAGAGATTGAGGGAGGTGAGGCAAGGCGACCGAGAATCAAAGGAAGGTGAGGAGAAACTACTGAAAGATGTGAGGTAAGTGAAGGGTGAAGGGGTGGTGGGTGGATGGGGGCTGTGGGGTGAGGTAGAGAGGGTGAGTAGGTAGGTGGGTGAGTGGGTGGGTGGGTAAGGAATGGGGGAGATTGCACAGTGGTGGGGCTAGGGAGAGGGTGAGTAGGAAGGTAGGTAGGTGGGTAGGTGGGTAGGTAGATAGGTGGGTGGGTGGGTGGGTAGGTAGGTAGGTAGGTAGATAGGTGGGTGGGTGGGTAGGTGGGTGGGTAGGTAGGTAGGTAGGTAGGTAGGTAGGTAGGTAGGTAGGTAGATAGGTGGGTGGGTGGGTAGGTGGGTGGGTAAGTAGGTAGGTAGGTAGGTAGGTAGGTGGATAGGTGGGTAGGGAATGGGAGAGATTGCACAGTGGTGGGGCTAGGGAGAGGGTGAATAGGTGGGTGGGTAGGTGGGTGGGTGGGTGAGTAGGTAGGTAGGTAGGTGGGTGGGTAGGTAGGTAGGTAGCTGGATGAGTGGGTAGGTAGGTGGGTGGGGTGGGTTGGGTGGGTGGTAGCGTGAGTTGGGAATGGGGGGAGATTGCACAGACAGTGGTGGGGCTAGGGAGAGAGTGAGTAGGTAGGTAGGTAGGTAGATAGGTAGGTAGGAAGGTTAGGTGGGTGAGTGAGTGGGTGGGGTCGGTGGGTTTGTGAGTAGGGAATGGGGGGGAGATTGCACAGACAGTGGTGGGGGGGGGGGCTCAACCAAATGTCAGGAGGTGAACAATAGGACTGGTGAAGGTTCGTCCGGCCACACTGACGGCGAGGCTGACGGGGAGAACCACAAAAAAGTAAATAAAAGTGTTGGACAAATTCGACACGGAGAGATATCGAACCCGGACCCCGATTACGGAACTCATATCAACGTACCGCTAATGTTAGGGTATAAGAGGTATTGTAATGGTGTCCCTCTGGCGGTGAGACACAGAAGCTGGCATAAGTTTTCTCTCCTCTCATGTCCCTTTTTTTTTTTCATATCGTATTACTGTATTAATTAATGATGCACAAAGAAATATTAATAACAAAATTAATTGAGTTGTTCATCTTTATCATTTATACACTGGGGCACCGAGATCATCATTAAAATTTGAGGACAATTTGTCATGTAATTATAAAGTTTGCGTGGGTGATGAAATTTTTGGCCACTACTGTACAGATGATCCGTGTGGCCGTGATGGTGTGGTGTGGTGTGGTGTGGTGGGGTGTGGTGTGGTGTGGTGGGATGTGGTGTGGTGTGGTGTGGTGGGATGTGGTGTGGTGTGTTGGATGTGATGTGGTTTTGGTGTGACATGTGTTTGGTTTGGTGATGGGTGTGTAGGATGTTTGATGCACTGTTAGAAATATCCTCGTTAAAAAACGGAGTTTTACCTGGCAGCAGGTATTGCCAACTTTTCTCCGTAAATGTACGGATCTCCGTTACATACTTTTACAAAATTTCTCCGTAAATTTATGAATCTCCGTTAGTTCTTTTTACATAATTTCTCCGTACATTTATGGATCTCCGTTTATTTTTTTACACAATTTCTCCGTAAGTTTATCGATCTCCGTTAGCTTGTTTTACATAATTTCTCCTTAAATTTACGGATCCACTTTTTTTCTCCTTAAATTTACGCATCCACTTTTTTCCGTAAATTTACAGGTTTCCTAAATATTTTACATTGTTTCTCTGTAAAAATACAGGTATCCATAAAATCATTTAGTATAATTTCTGCAAAATAATATTTGCATCTGTTACTAATTTGGAGTTCCCCATAAAAATGTGCACCAATAAAATGTGGATCTGTCCATTCAAAATATATTTACATTCTTGCTGCCACATTGCCACATTTTAACTGGTGCCAGGGGGAGTAAAGGAACTCCTTGAGGCAACTGTATATCCCGATTTAAACACCAACTTCATTTCACATCATTTAATACATAAAAAAATAATAATAATACACTTTTTAATACATAAAAAAAACAATACACCTTTTAATACATAAAAACATCTTTTTATCCATCCTTACATTATATACTTACACTTACACTAAATATAATTTAGTTCTTACACTAAATATAATTTGTGCATCAAATAAGACAAATAATACCTAATGGAAAGAATCACAATAATTATTTTAGCTTGCACAGACTAATCTTACTAGCACTGTATAAAACAATATTTCTCCCCTTTCTATTCCTGTACTGAGGTGTTTTGTGGTCTGTTTCATGGATGTTCACGAAAAGAATATTGTACTGCATATGAAGACCGTGATCAAGCACACACACAAGCAAGTACACGAATGTATGTAGAGTCGCGGACATGAACTTTCATACACATAGTGGGACACACAAATATATAGCCATTGTTTTCATGTACATTATAGGAGTTATTGTTTTGATGAGTGTGTGACTGTGTACTGGGTATTAGAAGGTACTTCCTAACATAACCGGTAATTATATACAGCTCATCGCCAAACAAAACCACCCAGATATTGAATGGTCACCCCTGGATGTATGGAAATTTATTTCTGTGACTCAGTACACACGGACAGACATTCACTGAGGGTGATATTATCATAATTATACTTTCACTCTTCAAGTACACACACACAAACAAATGAACGCACTACATTTCCTGCGATACCTTCCACACACACCTTAATAAACAAATAAGGCTCTTCACATCACGTTGAGTATAAGACATAGGACAATAAAATTCCTACCCTCCTCGTTCAACGCAACTGGCTACATCACTCACACGCCTGTTGTGTCTCCGTATGGCGAGAGATGGATAAAGAAATAGAGATGGAGGAGGAGGAGAAAAGCAAGCAAGAAAGAAATATATCAATAAAGCTCATTTGACTTCAGACTGAGTTCCATTTTAAAACAAAATAAAAATAAGTGTAATGGTATAAAGTAACTCGTAGTAACTACAGGATGCTACTGTGCTGTCCGGTGATATAAAAATATACAGTAGAGTATATTGTACTTTTAATCCATAATTTCTCTTCCATATGAGAATATACTTCACCACTCACGTATGTATTGTAGTGTACAGCCTGCTTGTACTATTAATCACCATGCTCAGGAAATCTATACATGCAGCCAACAACAGAAATTCATCCTTGGTAAAACACCTTTAAGCCTAAGACAAGGCTACTAAGTTCTCCATTGAATGTTTTTTATGTTCCGACACTGGACATATGCTATATCAAGCCCGTTACCGTGGCCCATGCAGGTCAATTGCTACTCACATACTCACACGTCACGACTTTCGAACTGGCACCCAGCCACAGAACGAGGGAAGTGAGGGTAATTCCCATATACTGCAGCTGCTGGTACCAGTGAGGGTGCTTCAAATTGCTAATGGTCTGCTAATGTATTGGTCAATGCAAGAACTTTTGAATGCACAGGTGTATGGTGCGTGCGGTTTTTCTTTTTTTCTGCTTTGTGGCCACGGTCTGGGTTGATGCCAACCATGCACCTGTAATAAAAACATAAGAATGAAGCACTACTTTTAGTTGTGAGAGATTTGAGAGGAAGGATGTTGGAAGTTGAGGAGTAGTAGTCAATTAGACTACCTGGGATTAATGATCAAAATTGACCTCAGATTCAAAGGACTACCCCTTCTACAAGGAAAATAAATTATAAACCACTATTGATGATATATGATATTACCGGTATGAGACAAGAAAGTTAAAACTCAGCATTGGCAATAAACACGTACCTCTGAATGAACTCGAGTGTGGCTTCAGCATCGCTTGGATACTGAATGTTGAAAATGTAATAGGATGAAAACAACATTGCCAAAGCAACTCTGAAGTTGGTAATGTTGTTGTTTATAATGACTCCATCAATGGAAAGCATAAATCTGTCTGCCATCAGCAATGAAGTACCTGAAATTAAAATTTAGAATTAGAGCAATTTACTAAAGCTCGTATCAAACACTTGGAATGTATCTCAATTAACCCCTTCAGTCCAGAGACACACATTACCATATCAGAGTACCTAATACTAGATAGTTTTACTCATGCTTGGGTTACTCCTCTCATTTTTTTGTGTTACATATATGTATCATGTATGTCTTTATCATATTATTCTTCAGCTATGTATTTCTGGCTATCTTACCAATTTTTTGTGGTGCAAAATACACTCAAAATGCATGATAATATTGAAGCCCTCACTTGTAATACATCCTCCTACATTCATACCGGTCTTCCATAGCAATGAACAACAAATGTACACCCCTCACATACACACCAACATGAAACAAACTTTAGTTCCCTTACCAACAGCAATCAAGCATGGAGTATTTACAAGTTGCCTCTCCAAATCAGAATCTGACCGAGGTGTCTGCAAGTAGCATAATTGCACATATGTAGTTTTGTACAACATATAAAACCATAATCAAAACAATGTATGTGTTGAAAATGCGACTTAGTGCAGTAGGACTATTTATAAATTACATGCAATATTAAACAAATACTAGACAACTCACAGGTACATATACAGCCACAGACAAAGAAGAGCAGGACAACATTCATGCTATAATACTGTAATTAGAAGGGTTACAATATGAGAAAAAACTTATCCTCCACTTAACATATTATTTCTCCACTAATTCAACCATATACATATAGGTATATCAGTACTGTATATGGCTTATCTATAGGCACCAAATTTCAATTTATATACATAGCTTTAGATATGCTAAACATCTGAAATTGCTGCAAATAACTATGTATCCATACATACCTCAACTACTTGAAACACAGATGCTTCGTTGTCATTAAGGAACTTTTAAGTTTTCTCATTGAACATGACACTGCAAAAGAGTGGATGTTTTGAAATTCTTCTACTATGTTTTGGATGACTGTAGATGGTAACAAATGCTTAGATTGGAGTTTAAGATACAGTAATGCTAAATTTCTCTGAAATAAACCTTTTTCTTCATCAGAAATCTCCTCTACTTCACAAGCAGGTCCTAGTAAATCACTTACTATTGCCATATCTGTTTCAAAATTAAATCCAGCTATTTCAGTACTGGTACCAGCACTGGTACTGGTACCAGCACTACTGGTACTGGTACCAGCACTGGTACTGGTACCAGCACTGGTACTGGTACCAGCACTAGTACTGCTGATACCACCAGTACTGGTACTGTTGTCTAAGTAATGATGCCTGTTATATCTAGTTATGTGAGAAGTAAATGAAGATTTAACTTTAAATGACTTGGAACATTGCTGAAAGGGGCATTTTATTGTTGTTCCTTCTAGAATGTGCTGTCTTAGATGTTTCAGTAACTCTTGGGAATTTTTGCAAATCTGCTCATATAATTTTATATCACATTTCATTTCCTTATCTTCCACCTGCACTTGACGAACATTATGACTTTGAAACTGATGGTTTCTGTTCATGTGTGTTACTAGCCCATTGTAGGAGTAGCATTTTCTTAAACATTTTTTAATTGGACATTTGAAACATACCCTATATTCACTTGAATGTAACATGGCATGATTAAAATAAGCCTTCTTTGATTTTGAAATATGAGAGCATTGAGGGCAGGCATATTCAGTATCCATTCTGCCTTGGGCTCCTGGGATGTTAAGTTTAAAATTATGGTGTTTTCATATTAATTATGGTGTTGTGCTAGTTATAAAACAATCACAAACAAATCAGTTATCATCTTACTTACTGGTGAGGGTCTGGTGGTGAATACACTAATAAATGTGAGGGGAAAAGTCACAGCAAAAGCCAACTGTAGTCATGCCACAAGCGAGGGAAAAAGGCGGGCTCTCCACATAAAAACAAAGCGTGCAGTGTTGCCAGCGGCTGTCCATCCCGCCCAAAAATAATAATACCTTTTAATCAAATTTATGCTGTTCAAATTTTACTACTTAATTTCAAATAAAATAATTCCTTTTAGATGATATTAACGAATTATACGATAACAATGCCATTATTTATGTGGTAAGCCTTTCAAAATATCCAGCAAACTTTCGTTGGATAGCCAAAGTTTGCGAGAATATTACAGAAAATAGCCAAAGTGTGCGAGAGAATTACATTATTGCCGTGGCTGTTCGGCCAGACAGCGTGAGGAACTTAAACAACAATAACAACTACATTATTGACATTCTGAGTGCAGATACAAATATGAAAACATGCACAAGTATTAAAAGATTCAGGATTTACTTACCAAGTATGTTATTTCTTGTATATTAACTCTTCAGTGAGGCAGCTCATAAAATATGGGAAATCCACGATAACTTTCAGGCAGCAGGCCCCACATTTTAGAATTTCTGTAACCTCAGTACGTTTATATCGAAAAAATATAATTATAATAAATATGATATTACTAGATAATAAATATGTTACTACTAACACCATTACCACCTTATGGTTGAACAACAGAGAGCCGTTGTTGGGAGTATGCAGCAACTCTCCAATCTTATAGTTGCCACATACTGCCACACTTCGAATTGTGTGCAGAGAAAATATATAATTTAAATAAAGATATGCGAATTTCACATATTTGTATTTGTGTCTACCACACAGTGAAATATTTCTGTTATTTATGTAAGAGAAAATATAAGTATCTACTGATTATCTATATACATAAAGCCAAGCTTCTCTCTGCGTGTGTGTGTGTGTGTGTGTGTGTGTGTGTCCGCGATGCACGCCTAAACCGTCCAACTTTGTGTCCTCAAAATTTGCATGTAGGTGAGTCTTGATCCCGTTCAGGTTTAGGGGGGGTCATACAACGAAACCACATATAACGAAACGTGCTAGCGAAATAATAATAAATTACAGGGGAAAAATCTACGGAATCACCATACCACAGTTCAGCCTTTCGCAAAAACACGGTCAATTTTAAAGTTTCATTTAGGTAAATTTTTTCTTACAGACTTGTAGAGCTTGATTTTACACACCAGAATCTGTAAACTAAAGCTTCCTAGGTTCATTGGTTTGCGTACAGCAGCGCCATGAGTAATAAAGTAGTTACCCCTAAAAATGAGAACACGTATTCTATTATTAAATTATCGGATACTGGTCCAGAAATCAACAGCTCATGAACATAATTTAAGGCTACAGCACCGATATTATTCGATTTGTTTATGCCTTATCTCAGTAAGTATATTGTCGTTTACCTATATTATTACATTTTATCCATTTTTATGATTGATTTCTACCATATTGGTATAATATTTTGGTAAATATTGAATGAATTACCGTTATTGCATACCGTTTTTCTACCTTCATTACCCACTTATTTAGACCATTCTAAGACTATTTTCTTCTATGGCATTTCCTCCACAAATGCCCCATTTCCAAGATAGGGCATATTCAAATGGGGCATTTTGAAATTAGCCTGACCTTACCTGACCTTACCTAACCTAACCTAGACCACATCAGACTACCGGGACCTAACCTGGCCAAACTACCGGGACCTAACCTGGGCAAACTACCAGGAAAACGGTAATTCTTTCAATAATTACCAATATTTTTGTACATTATTTTCTTGAGCTCTTGATTCCTGCTCCAGTATCAAACACCATTGTCATATTGATTCTCATTATTGTCCTATAGAGTTTCACTTTTGTCAAATTGATTTTCATTATTGCCATATTTATTTTCAGATTGGTAGAATATTTTTGTAATCCAGTATCAAACACCATTGTCATATTGATTCTCAGTATTGTCCTATAGAGTTTCAGTTTTGTCAAATTGATTTTCATTATTGCCATATTTATTTTCTGATTGGTAGAATATTTTTGTAACTTTTTTTCTTGACGTCTTGATTCCTGCTACGGTATCAAACACCATTGTCATATTGAATCTCAGTATTGTCCTATTGAGTTTCAGTTTTGTCTAATTGATTTTCATTATTGCCAAGATAGGGCATATTCAAATGGGGCATTTTGAAATTAGCCTGACGTTACCTTACCTGACCTTACCTAAACCGCATCAGACTACCGGGACCTAACCTGGGCAAACTACCGGGAAAACGGTAATTCTTTCAATAAATACCAATATTTTGTACTATATTTTCTTGAGCTCTTGATTCCTGCTCCAGTATCAAACACCATTGTCATATTGATTCTCATTATTGTCCTATAGAGTTTCACTTTTGTCAAATTGATTTTCAATATTGCCATATTTATTGTCGTCAACCGGAGTCGTGAAAAATGTCGTTTACCAGGAGGCACTTCAGTAAAATGCTTAGTGACGCAATTAATAGAAAAAGAAGGAAATATTATTAATTATGCTAATATTAGAATGATGGAGTTATTGAATGAGGGAGAAAGATTGATATAATAAACATTTAAAAACGACTAATACCTCCAATTATTCACCCACCCACCTCTATTACTAATCATCCATCCATCCATTTATTTTATCTAACCACTAAACCATCCCTCCCTCTCCCCCTTCCTTCCCTCCTTCCCTTCCTTCTATCCACCCACCACCCGATCTGCTCCAAACCGCCCGAAGGGCGGTGGAAGGGCGGCCGCAGGCCGCCAGCCCTCCGCAGGAGCTAGCGGCTCCTAGCCGCCCGAAGGGCGGCGGAGCAGCTAGTTAACAATATATACATTTGTATATTACCTACGGAGATATGCCGTAAAAATGCGATACGGAGAAATATACATATATAAACGGGAGACCTCTGTAAAATTACTAATGTTCCTCCGTTAAAACAATGGAGAATGACCTGTACTTGACATGTAACGTCCATTCTCTGTTAATATACATATGAATAACTGTTATTTAGATTTACATTATGTTTTCCGTAAAAAAATACGGACACTTTCGTGTAAAAAAACGTTTATTTTTAACAGTGTGGTGGAGTGGTTAGGGATGTGGTGAGGTGTGTCTGGTGGTGGGGTGTGGGGTGTGGTGTGTGGTGATTGACGGGTGTGGGGTGTGGTGTTGAGGTGTGTTGATTGATAGGTGTGGGGTGTGGTGATAGATGGGTGTGGGATGTGGGGTGTGTGGTGTTGAGGTGTGGTGATAGATGGGTGTGGGGTGTGGTGATTGATGGGTGTGGGGTGTGTGGTGATTGATGAATATAGGGTGTGGTGTGGGACGTATTGTTGGGGTGTGGTGATTGATAGGTGTGGGGTGGGGTGTGGTGTAGCCGAGTGTGTGTGAGGAAGGTTGTATTCGCCCGGTAGCGGAAGAGAGCAGCAGCAACAGCCAGCCACCTCACCATTGTATGCACAGGTAAATGTCACGGTCTGCCCTCACCACTACCTACCTACCTACCTACCTACCAACTCCCTGCCTCCTTCACCTCCAGCTCCCCTCCCTCCCTTTCCTCCCCTTCCCTTCCCTCCCCCCCCCTCTTTCCTCCCCTTCCCCTCTCCCCTCCCTCTTTCCTCCCCTTCGCTTCTCTCTTCCCCTTACACACACGCACACACACACACACACACACACACACACACACACACACACACACACACACACACACACACACACACACACACACACACACACACACACACACACACACTAGCTCACAGATAAATCTCTAAATCTCCCCATATCTACTCATACCATCACTGTCTACTGTCTCTCTCATCCTCTTTTCCTCTGCCCTATCTCTCTCACAACATCTTCCTTCCTTCCTTCTTTTCCTATCTCACTCACCTTCTCTTCCTCGTCTCTCTGCCTCACTCACTGTTATTCTTCTCTCCTTCCTATTCTCTCTGTGCCCTTACTTCCTCCTCTGCCCTCCATACAAACAAGGCAAACACACTAAATTTCCCTGCCTGGCCTCCCTCACATACATTCACTACGAGGCTGTCTCTCTCTCTCTCTCTCTCTCTCTCTCTCTCTCTCTCTCTCTCTCTCTCTCTCTCTCTAGCGTGCAGTACATTCCCTACACTCCCCCAACATTCCCTCACTACACCTGTCCCTCTCTCTATTTATTGTTTTCACTTCTCCACTCACGTTTCTTTACTCCTTTTTCTCGGCATTTACATTCCCATTAATCTCTCCTACTGTACCTGTTTGTGTATCTTAAAGTAATGATAACACGTGTATATTATGTGTTCATATATTTGGATACCATATTATTTTAACCTCTTATGTTGCATGAAGGAATTTGGGGATCACAAAAATCTTAACCATCATAGGGGCACGAGTTTACTGAGCTCATGTTTTTAGATTATGATGGATGAGTTTGGGGTATTACAGTCTTGTGTACTGTACAATATATACTGTATGCCTTGGAGGACTTTAAGTAACTATTTTCTGTCTAAATTACGTCACACTTCATGTTTTCTAATGTGTTTATGATTTAGTTTAGAAGTAATACATCCTTACATCGGAGAATAGCATACCAATAAATTTCTGTAACTATCCTTCCATCTTTATCCTTATCTACCTATTCATATATATCAACCTATTCATATATATATCACAACTCTATCCAATATCGCCCACAGCATGAATGAACACACATTCATGCTGTGCAAAAGGCTCACATTACTGGGGATCACAAATGACTCGAATGTCGTATTAAGGGCGAGGCAAAATTTACAATGATGAGAAATGGGTGTGCAGTTATTTCTTAGGGAGAGATTTATGGCCATCGATTGCCAGCGAGTCTTTAAATCGAGTAATCACAAAGGAGCTTAATTTACGGCGACGCCTGGCTCTACGACCATCATATGCCTGCACTGAACCCCTTATATTTTCTGTTGCCAATGTAAGAGAGAGAGAGAGAGAGAGAGAGAGAGAGAGAGAGAGAGAGAGAGAGAGAGAGAGAGAGAGATTATTATTATACGAATGAATCTTTGTTTATGTTGCTATGTATGGGTATAGTTATTATTAAAAGTGTCAGTTACCCTTAAAACCTTCTATCAACACTTAATACATAGGCATTCATATCTGGATACGTGCTTGAGAAAGTGTATATACATAAAAATGAGCACACGTCACGCACATGAGAGAGTGAGAGACACACTGTAGACTATATGCACTCCATTTGATAGCGTGCATGCGAGTGGTGTGTGTCAGAAACATGTGCGTTTATACTGTGACACTTTATGTGCTTTCCGTGGTGATGTAGGTTATTGTGTTTGTGTTGATTGGCTTCCCTGACAGTCAACGATTATCAAAGGAGAGTGCTGTTTATTGACTCTTTGTAAATGAACCAGAATATTTTATGCTCTCGGTCAAAAGTTTCAGTATGTATCTTGTGTGCGTGTGTTTCCGTGATTGTGTGTGTTTCCCCGATGTCTTGATAATGACGTTAAAGTTTAATATGTATTTTATTCATCTTAATCATGCCTTGTAGCGACTGCTGTTCTAAAGCACGTAACTATTATAAAAAGGAAAGATATTGCGAATCTTATTATATTCAATGGTCACTCACTTATTCGTAATATTTTTTTTTTCACTGAATTTGGCCTCTAAGAATTATTTGTCATCGATTGATAACTGTAATAGGCAGACTTCTACTGAATATATGACAGAAATATCACCTGGAGAATATTGCATGTAAAAACTAAACCGAACACCTCCACGGAAAATACAAGTTTAGTAAGAACTCCGAAGATGAGATATGTGGTTGGAGAATCGTAAATCCAAAGCCTGCAAAAAGGTGAGACCAAGTTGAATTTTACGACAGGGTAAATTAAAATATCTGGGATCCTGATCTACTTCAGTGCAGAAAAATGGAAGGAATGACAAAAAAGGAGTCCAAAACCTTCAGGATATATAACTCTTAGCCTGTTTCACGGCGAAATTCTGAGGGAGGGTAAATGCCTGTCCAGCCAAAATGATGATCAAGATATCGTTTAAGATACAATACTAGCAATATGGATACGTAGGTGATATATCTCCATATGAAGCCAATCCAACGTAGAAACTTCAAGACAAACATAGTAATGAGGAACACAGCCAACTTTTCCTCCCATGACTCCCGATCAACACTTGGGGAATCAAATAGTGGCAGGATCATGCAAGCGAAGGCAATTCAGCCGTACCTGAAGCCAAGCGGGGACCTGCTTCAAGGCGGACCCAGGAGCCAGGCCAACTAGGGCTTGATTAATCAGGAGGCCCGTGACTGAGTCTCTCCAGGCATACTCAGCATTCCAGCACCCCAGCCAGGACAACCCCTCCACCACCCCTCCCCTCCCTTCCTGGCTGACTTGGTTTGTGTGTGTATGTGTACGCGTAGAGAGAGAGAGAGAGAGAGAGAGAGAGAGAGAGAGAGAGAGAGAGAGAGAGAGAGAGAGAGAGAGAGTGTGTGTGTGTAAATTTGCATTAGTGTTGACGTTTCTGAATCGTTGTGTTCATACTAATGTGATAGTGGATAATTATGTTAATAGTTACTTGTACAACAATAATACACATTCGTTATAGATCTGTATAATATATGCAGCTGTATAAGTGTTTACGTTGATTCCTGTGTGAATATACATGTCGGTGTGTTTGTGTCTGTGTATGCTTGAGAAACTTTACTGGAACTCTGTATAAATGTATGTATGTGCGTGTATATTGGTGTGTGCATGTAGGTAAGAGCCCGTGTGCGTGTGTGTGTGTGTGCATGCGTGTATCTGAGGAGACATATATATGCTGATATGTGCATCAGAGTATATTCATGTGAGAGAGATTGAATGCATATATACAGGAGGGAATGTGCGTGTGTGTATGTATGTGTGTGTACGGATGTGTAAGTGTATGTACGTGTGTTTATAAGTTTGCTTGGTGGGTTATCACTTAGGCAAGCTGGAGATAAACCATTTAATCATACAAGGAAGAAAAATAAGTGAAATATTATAAAATGAGACAGATAAAAACACAAAAAGCATTACATGATGATGAAGAAGAGGAAAGTAAAAGAAAGGGAGGAAAGACGGGAAGATGAATTGAAAGTAATGAATGAAATAGCAAAAAAGTTGGGTGATATGATATTGAAAAAGACAAAAGAAAAAGCAATAGAGGACGATATTGAAGACGAAAAGGAGAGTGAGACGACACTGATGTATTAAACGATCCATGATATTGGTGGTGCAGATGAAGGGAATTGACAGTGGTAACAGTATCAGTATGGATGTATGAAAAGTAAAGTAGGCAAACAATATTAAAGCTTGTACGAGCGTAGGAAAACATTGAGAGAGAGAGAGACAGTGCAAAACATTAATGAAGGAACATAAATAAACGTGAAATTAATGAGAAGTAAACATAGACAGCAGAGAAAAGGAGTTAAAAATAAAAGTTAATTATAAAAAAGAAAAGATATATATATAACTTCGACTCGTAATCAGAAGAAAAGAAGACGAAGAAAGAACAAATATACTGGGAATGAAAAACTCGAGGAATACGAAAGGAAGGCATGAGTGAAAGGACGGACTCGAGGCAGGGGGCAACAACACGAGAGGATTCAGACGTGTTGTTGTGTCGCCCTGAACAAAGAATTAATCCATCTGAGGTGTCTGGCTGATGTACCCCACTCGTCACCGATATTCAAGAAGTCTGTATCTTCCCCAACCCACCACCTTCCTACCTCTCATCCTCTCCCTACCTCGCCTCTATTCCCACCTTTCATCTTGCCTCTACCTCATCCACCTTCTTACCTCTCATTCTGTCCCTACCTCGCCTCTATTCCCACCTCTCATCCTGTCCTATCTCACCCACCTTCCCACCTCTCATCCTCTCCCTACCTCGCCTCTATTCCCACCTTTCATCCTGTCTCTATCCCACCCACCTTCCCACCTCTCATCCTTCACACACCTCACCCACCTTCCCACCTCATACCCTATTGTAACCTCTATTCCTGTCCCTACATCACCCACCTTCCCCACCCCTCATCCTTTCCCCACCTCGCCCACTTCTATTCCTTTCCCCACCCACCCACCCACCTCACCTACATTCCCACCTCCTCCTCTCATCTTCTTATCCCGTCACGCCTATTCCATTTCTGTCACCTAACCAAAATATCTCCACCGTATATAATATGAAAAATGTCGACTTATAAAAGAACGATCACAATTTGCACAGAAAAATCCGAACTAAGAAATTCAAATCCTAAATAGCGAGCGAAACATGGGACAGCAGAATTCTCAACGTCGTACATAGCAAAATAATAATAATAATAATAATAATAATTAATTTTCATGTTGGACACCTCCTCCTCCTCCTCCTCCTCCTCCAGACTACCAGGGAAATTTATAGTGAACCTGTTCTTTGCGTCCTGGATATTATTTTTCATTTATGTTGCTTGCTATTTTTTCATCAGGGTGTAACGAGATTCAGGCCTTTACTCTCTCTCTCTCTCTCTCTCTCTCTCTCTCTCTCTCTCTCTCTCTCTCTCTCTCTCTCTCTCTCTCTCTCTCTCTCTCTCTCTCTCTCTCTCTCTCTCTCTCTCTCTCTCTCTCTCTCTCACAAAAAACTTATTAAATCTCCTTAAATGTGACTATGCATTTACAAGAAAAATGCCATGCAGTATAAAAGTGAAGAATATGGTTTATGAATCATCACACTAGGAATCTACTTACTTCTTTCCATTCTGCATACCCGTCACCCTTTATATAATATTAAATTTTCCCTCTCTCTCACCCTCTCTGACACGACGAACCTTTTCTGCTTTTGTCCCTCACCATTACATCTGTTCCGCACACAGGCTGATATTCCACTCCAGCGAAAAAAATTCCACACCTGTTTCACTCGGATATTCCTCTCTTGCTCCAAAAGTGTACTCTCACGGGCGAAAAATATATGCACGAGAGGCCCCAGTAAAAGAAAACACCTGGGATCTCCTCTTCCTCTCCCTCCTCTCCCTCTCCCTCTCCCTCCTACTCCTCCTTCTCCTCCTTCTCCTTCTCCTCTCCCTCTCCCTCTTCCTCCTCTTCCTTTTCCTCTTCCTCTTCCTCTTTCTCTTCCTCTTCCTCTTCCTCCTCCTCCTCCTCCTCCTCCTCCTCCTCCTCCTCCTCTTCTCTTCTTCTTCCTCTTGTTGTTGTTGTTGCTGCCCCCCTTCACCTCCTTCCACCTCCCTTCACTTTCTTGTATCTTCTGCCTCACTTTCCTCTGTGTTGTTTCACTTTCTTGGTTTTGCTTTTTCATTCCTTCGTCTTCACTTTCTTTTTTCTTTTTGTCTCTCTATTCTCCCCCTTTCTCTCTCTCAATTTTTTTTTTATTCTACTCTCCTTCCTTCGTCCCTCTTTCTTCACTTTCTTTATTTTGTTCATTTTCTTATTCTTTCCCCACCCCCCCCTTCCTTCTTCTCTCCCTCTTCACGTTTCTGTTTTCCTTGTTGTATCTTCCTTCTCCTTTTCGTCTCTCCACTTTCCATCTCCTCATTCTCCTTCCCACCTTCATTCGCTTTTCCGCCCTCCCCCTCCTTCCCTTTCCCATCTTTATCCTCCCTCCCTCTGCTTCTCCTTCCGACTCATCTCCATTCCTTCCTCCTTGCTTTTCTCATTGTCCCTACCAGGCTTCTTTCTCCACATTTGTGATTCCTCCTTTACCTTCATTCCTTGTTTTGCATTTTTATCCTCGCCTCCTCCTTCCATTCCCCAGCTCCACACGCCTTAGTTTCTGACCCTTCTGCTCAGTTTTCCCCAACCTCCTCACCCTCCTACTCCTTCTCCTCCTCCTCCTCGTACTACTCCTTCTCTTCCTCCTCCTCCTCCTCCTCCTCCTCCTCCTCCTCCTCCTCCTCCTCGTACTCCTCCTCCTCCTCCTCCTCCTCCTCCTCCTCCTCCTCCTCCTCCTCCTCCTCCTCCTCTTCCAATCATGTTTCTTGTAGTCCCCCAAACCTCCTCTTCCCTCCTCTTCGTACTACTTTTCTTCTTCTCCTCCTCCTCCTCCTCCTCCTCCTCCTCCTCATTACCTCCAGGGCGACAAGTATGCATGACCAGCCCCTCAAGGCGGCCTGATGGAGGGTTGGGTGCCTGGCGGAGTTCCTGCTGGCTGCCTTTGAGAGGGGACCTGGGTGGCGAGACCAAAGTTTTGTAAAGGAGGCTAAATCAGGGTTGTTGTTTTTTTTTACTGGAGGTGGGTATGTCATTAGTACTTGTATGCAGAGATATCTTTCTGATGATATATAAATTTTCTGTATAATTGTCATGTTATTTATATACTTGGATTTTTTTATTTTTTTTTTTAGATATGCTTATTTGTATATGCTGAATGAGTTAGCCTATGCACTGATTTCCATATTTTACTATCGTGAGGTGTGGGGTGGAGTGCTGTGGTGTGGTGTAGGAAGAGAGTATGGAGTGGGGTGGTGTGGTGTGGGCAGGCAGTATGGAGTTGGGTGGTGTGGTGTTGGGTAGTGTGGGCAGGCAGTATGGAGCCGTATAAGTTGGTGTGGGATGGTGTGTTGTGGGCAGGGGCAGGCAGTGTGGAGTTGTTGTTGTTGTGGTCCTGGAGTGGTGGCGACGTAGGTGTGGTGTGGGCAGGCAGTATGGAGTGGGGTGGTGTGGTGTGGGCAGGCAGTATGGAGTTGTGTGGTGTGGTGTAGGCAGGCAGTATGGAGTGGGGTGGTGTGGGGAGGCAGTATGGAGTGGAGTGGTGTTGGGTGGTGTAGGCAGGCAGTATGGAGTGGGTCGGATGTTGTGGGCAGGTAGTATGGAGTGGTGTGGTGTTGGGTGGTGTAGGCAGGCAGTATGGAGTGGGGTCGGATGGTGTGGGCAGGTAGTATGGAGTGGTGTGGTGTGGAGTAGTGTGGGCAGGTGGTGTTCTTGGTACAGTACACTCCACATACCTAATACATCCTCCCCTGCTCTCCTCCCTAATGTGGATGTCTCATCTTCATAATGTCAGGGTCCTGTCCTGCCTAACATTTTTACTTTCTCTGAAAAAGAAGTTGAATATTAATGAGGCCAAAAGGTTCAAGGAGCATGATAATTTACATCTTAATTACTAGCAAGGAGTTTACATACTTCACATGGCCTTTTGGGAAAGATAAGAAACTGGCTTAATTACTTGCATGCAGGTCGATGCCTTATCCCTTGGGTCAAAGAGGCTGTTCAGAAGGAAAATAAAGCGTCTGACGTGAACCAAACTAAACTTATCAACTCTTGTCAGATTTCTTGACGAATTAGAGACCGAAAGTTTAAGTAGACTAGATTACTGTAACCTTTATGCCTGTGGTTTTCCATCTATAGCGTCGCCAGTCAAAATTATCCTTCTTTTTAGGCGAGTCTGGTAATACTGCCGAATGAATTTGCGGATAGTTCACTCTCTATTTATCTTATACTCAGCTTCAGATATACAGATTCCTACCATTATGTTCACTCAGTAAAGGCTAATATATTCACTCACTGAGTAAAGTATCGTTTTCTGACACCACTGAAGAAATCTTTAGAAAAGGAACTTATGCCTTTTTCGCTTTAATGAAACAACAAGAGTAAAAAAGGTTCACTGTAATGGAATGCATCTAACCAAAGTATCCTTTAATTAATGGACGGAATGAGAGAAAGTAACTGTGGGGACGTGGAAGTGTGTACAACCACTTCAACCACTTCAACAACAACAACCACACTATAAACACAGTTCACTAAAACCCTCTACATCAACTAAATAGAACAGAGTTATTGTAGAAGGAACACCATAGACTGCGTGTGTTGGTGGCCGATCAGAGGGACCTTTCCGCCCCTTCATCATTATA
>JAWQEG010006369.1:0-17992 GCA_033782935.1 Petrolisthes cinctipes
GAGGGTGGGTTGGGTGTGTGTGGGGAAGGAGGGAGGGTTGGGTGTGTGTGTGGAAGGAGGGAGGGTTGGGTGTGTGTGTGTTTGGGGAAGGAGGGAGGGTTGGGTGTGTGTGGGGAAGGAGGCAGGGTTGGGTGTGTGTGTGTGGGGAAGGAGGGAGGGTTGGGTGTGTGTGGGGAAGGATGGAGGGTTGGGTGTGTGGTGTGGGGAAGGAGGGAGGGTTGGGTGTGTGTGTGGAAGGAGGGAGGGTTGGGTGTGTGGTGTGGGGAAGGAGGGAGGTTGGGTGTGTGTGTGGAAGGAGGGAGGGTTGGGTGTGTGTGTGTGGGGAAGGAGGGAGGTTTGGGTGTGTGTGTGGAAGGAGGGAGGGTTGGGTGTGTGTGTGTGTGGGGAAGGAAGGAAGGTTGGGTGTGTGTGTGGAAGGAGGGAGGGTTGGGTGCGTGGTGTGGGGAAGGAGGGAGGGTTGGGTGTGTGTGTGGAAGGAGGGAGGGTTGGGTGTGTGTGTGTGGGGAAGGAGGGAGGTTTGGGTGTGTGTGTGGAAGGAGGGAGGGTTGGGTGTGTGTGTGTGTGTGGGGAAGGAAGGAAGGTTGGGTGTGTGTGTGGAAGGAGGGAGGGTTGGGTGTGTGTGGGAAAGGATGGAGGGTTGGGTGTGTGTGGGGAAGGAAACAGGAAGGATGGAGGGTAGGGTGTGTGAGGGGAAGGAGACAGGAAGGATGGAGGGTTGGGAGGGAACGATGACGTAAGGGTTAGTAGAAGGAAGAATAGGAATGAAGGAAAGGGAAGAAATTGTAGGAAGGGATAGGAGAAAATGGTTAATGGTAGGGGAGGTGGCCGAGTGGTTAGTGTTCTCGACTCATATCCTAGAGGTCGGGAGATCGATCCTCTCAGGTGAGGGCCTGAGAATATTTACTCTTCCGATTTGAGTTTGAGGCACTAACTATAAGGTCACCGAACGTCGTAAAACACCCTCGCTGGTACCATAACAGCTGCAGTATTTGGGAATAACCCTCACTTCCCTCCCTCTTTGGCTGGGTACCAGTTCGGAAGTCGTGACGTGTTTGTATGAGCAGCAGTTGACCTGGGTCACGGTAACGGGCTTGATTAAGCCTATGTCCAGTGTCGGAATATATATAAAAAAAAAAAAAAAAAAAAAGTGAGGATTGGGGATGGTGAAGGAGAGGAATAGAGAGGATATGAAGCTGTAAAAGAAGGAAAGGGAAAAGAGGGGTAGGGGAGGGTAGGGGAGGGAAGGGAAGGGAAGGGTAGGTAGGGTATAGAAAGGGGAGGGAGAGGAACGAATAGGAGAATGTAAAGGTATAAATTTTATATTTGTCATCTTGGTTAGTGGGAAGGGTAACACATTGAGGAATATTGTGTCAGATATTAATTTTATATTTGTCATTTTGCTTAGTGGGAAGGGTAACACATTGAAGATGTTAAAACTAGAGTCACAACAGTCACTTATCGTTCATCATTGTTTGTCTCTCATACAACCTCTTTTCTCTGCCTAATATGTTACCAAGTCAATGTATTTACTTATACATTACACATATAGTATATTGGTTTTCTTGGTGTGTTTTGTGTTGTCCATGTTGGTGTTCCTTCATTACTATTGTGTCACCCTCCTGTCCTCTACAACACACACAGGACTACTGTGTAAACTGTGGACAACAAAGGTTAGTATACACACAACCACTATGTTGTTAATTAAGTCACGAGAGAGAGAGAGAGAGAGAGAGAGAGAGAGAGAGAGAGAGAGAGAGAGAGAGAGAGAGAGAGAGAGAGAGATCACTATGACACTTACCTAGAGAAAGATTTTTAGGTTTCAGATCGTGAGCGTCATAATTACACTGTTAGCATTCGATGGAAAAAATGTAGATGAAAGAAAATTGGAGTTTGTATTTTTATGACATGTTCTAGATGACTATAAGATATATTAATCTCAGAGTACAGACTTTAATGAATTAAATATTAGCAACCTCCAGTTACAGCTTTCATTAAAGTAAGTTGTAGACATTCCAACCAGTGGCAATGTAGTAATTATTTCCCACAGAGCAGCGTTAACGACATAATATCAGGAATTATCGTTGTTCTTTAACATTTATATTGCCAGTAATTCCAGCCATCAAAAAAGATACTCGAACTTAATTATATAATTATAATACCAAAATTTCGAGCCATCTAAAAAGATACTCGAACTAGATAAAGAAACAATCGCATAACATCACAAATCCAAGAAATCAGTCGAATATCTCGATAAAATATTTCTGGGTTGTGAAGCACTAGATCATAAATTACCAGGTTTAGTCTGGAAGCCGGAAAGTTAGTACTTACGGAGGCAGTGAAGAGAACACACCATACAGAGTGGATTATACAGGTGGGGAGAAGTGTTAGAGGGAATTCTCATATACGTGCAATACAAAAAGTCGTCTGGACATCAAGCTGCAACTCCAATACAACTTAATTTAACTAAGCAATATATCGTTCACTTCTCATGATAAGTATCCGATTATATACCAGCTGGCCAGTTAGGTAGGATAAGGATCGATTTAGAGATAACGTTACGACACAGGAACAATACAAAGAATAAAGGAAGTTTCATATCCATTCGTAACGTAAATTTACAACATATGATATATTGTTTTTTTCATACTTATTTTTTACCTCTGGACTGTAGGGTGTCAGTAGCCCGTGAATCTTACGAGGCCCCGAGATTATTGGGTGTTGCACTAGATGGGACAGTGAAGCTTCTTGGTGATGTTGGTACCGTAGCTTCTCTTCTGCCCCACTAGATGACGACACCTTATTTATACACGTCAATATCACTATCACTATATATAATTATAAATCATGCTACAATGAGCGACATACTAAAATAATTAAGATTAATTTGTTTAGTGAAGGAGTTAACTTCGAACTCGTAAGTAAATATACGAAAGCCCGTGTGAAAGTTTTGTGTGAAAGTTGTTGTTATTCGAGGTCGGCTAGGGCGGTCGTGACAAGTAAATTTCATAACGGGCAACATTACCTTAGACCTATAGTCTATTTGAAATATACTGAGCGCTAAGGCGTTGGCCACTTCCGAGATTTACCTGACTGCTACGTTGCCAGATCTCGTCTGAACAATTATGGGATTAGATCCTCATTAAAAATGACAGCCAGCCCTCACTAACCCACCGCCTGTTCTCTCTCTCTCTCTCTCTCATCTGTTGCCTATATATATCGCTTGCCGTTAACAACAAAATATAGAAGTAAATCTTTCCTTTTCTGTTGACACATTATGTTGTATTATAAATGCGACACTTTTCTGAGGATATAACAAAATTTTTCGTTTGTTTCGACTTTTATTCCTCACCACCACTGCTCGTGATGGTGCAATGATAGGTCCTCTATTTGCTTTCTCTTCTAAATAGTACTTATTTACATTATAAATAAGTTCTCTCTTTCTCGACTATGTAAAACATGATAGTGAGTAGCAGATGTGCTGCTCCATCTTGAGTGGTAGCCAGAGTAAAAGTGACGGTAGTGACCTGAGTTGACAGGTGGAGCTGACGTACTTATACCTGAAGACACTCACCCTAGGTGCACTGACAACGTCGGAAAAATTTTCTGCCCAGTGTTGTGATACATATATATATTATCATTGTTAATATGAGAAGTGAATGGTACTTTCATATACCTAAATGGCCTTAGTAGTGAAGTAAATGTATACGTATTAATTTTGATTAATTTAGCATCAGCAAATAGCTGATATGAGAGAGTGAGTGAAGTGTATTGGTCTGATTTGGCAGCATTGCGGGAAGGAAAAACCTCCCAACAGCCAACGCCTCAGCGCTCAGTATATTTTGAAAAGACTATAGTGTTGACTGACATTTTGGTAACCAGCTTTACCCTGCCCCCCCAACCCTTCCCTCCCCTGGGACGCAGCACACATTGTTCTGTTCTGTGTTCACCTGCACCAACCACTATACTCCACCAAGCCCCTGTCATTATGACCACACCTGACTCAGCCTTAAGGTCAGTGAATCACCTGGTACCCCTGGACTGAAGTAATCACTGAGACAGACTTATACACCAAGTGGAATAATATTGTTATCACCTCTACTCTACACACCTGACACAGCCTTAAGGTCAGTGGATCACCTGGTACCTCTGGACTGAGGTCAAGACAGACTTATACACCAAGTGGAATAATTTTGTTATCACCTCGACTCTACACAAACATAAACAGGTTCAAACGGCTCAGAAATAAAGTAATCAGAGAAATTGCCAAGGCAAAGAAAAACCACTACCCAAGTAAAATTTACAGTTTAAAACAAACAAATAATTTTCAATGGTTTTTCAAAATTAAACATCTGTGTGGACTATCAAATAATTTCTCCACCATCCTCTGTGTCTCCCATCTCTCTCACTCTGAATCCAGTGACAAAATGAACCATCACTTCTCCACCATCTGTCAGACCCTCCCTTCGCTTGACTACACGAAGCTCCCCGGCTATCTACCTTCTCCATCCTTACCTCACTCTTGTGCACTTTGAAGAGTTTGTTTGCTTTCCCGTCAAAGCCTTGTCTGGCCTGATGGAGAGCAGTTTATCGGATGTAGCTTCCTGTCTGGAGGCAAACTCGGACATATCAGAAGACAACGAGTTTTTACAATAGGATAAATGGCCGCCTTGGCAGCCCTTACCCAATATCCCCCTCTTCTCAATCATTCCTCAACATGGGTTACAGATATCCATCTCATCCACCTCTACCAAGCAATGTGTGGAGGCCTCTTCTGACTGCTGGGAATCTGCTAATGTGAATTGTTTGCCTCTCACTGCCAAGACCGTCAAGAATACTTCGGATGTGCATGACGTACTTGACTCTCAGTCTTCTTTGCCTTGCTCTGGTGCTTCGACCCATACCCACTCCTGGTCCTCGTCTCATTCTCCTGCGTTTGCCCTGGGTGACACATGAGTCAAGCTCTCCTTTTCTATAGACATGAAGCTGCAGTGGTTGTTTGTCGTTAACAAGGCCCTCCAACTGCAGCATGGACTGGCTGAAGTAAAGATGTCTGCAGTCACATCCCGGTTCATCATCATCTCCAGAAAGTGTCAGGTCATTATCAAGAGAGTCAAGTATGGTGAATATTTTTGTCTCTCCCTCACATTCCTCAGGGCTCGCCTGAGAGTCCTCGTGTGGTTGCATAGTCCCCAAGAAGATTTAATGTACCCCAGCTTCATAGTCCAAGCAGACTTAAAGTACCCCAGCTTCATAGTCCCCAAGCTGACTTAAAGTACCCCAGCTACATAGTCCCCAAGCAGACTTAAAGTACCCCAGCTTCATAGTCCCCAAGCAAACTTAAAGTACCCCAGCTACATAGTCCCCTGCCCTGCCTCCCATCACCTCTCACCTATCAATATTCCATCTTAAGTCCTACTTTAACCTCATACCTCTATCTTACACGGCTTGACTCCTTTCCAGTTTGTGCTCACGTCAACCAATACAATGTCATCCAAGAATAAAGCACTACATGTAACCTCCTCTCTAACATCTGCAGTCATCACATCCATCACAAGATCGAAAATGTAAGGGCTGAGAACCGACACTCTTCCATCATTCTAACAACACTTCTTACTCGAGCCGTTGTTCCTGCATACATACTGTATCTTGCAGAACAATTACATACATCTTAGAAAATTCTTTCACCTTCATACATCTCCAAACTTGAAACTGCCTTGAAACCCGATCATACACTTTCTCCAGATCAATGAACACCAAGTGTAGCTCTTTCTACTTCCTTCTGTACTTCTCCATTGCCTGTCTCAAAGAAACTATTGCATCCACTGTCCCTTTTCTGGTATAAACCCGAACTGTTCTTCTCTTACACAAGTTTCTCTCCATATTCTCTCTTCTATCTAATATAGAACTCAAGCATAGTTCTCCATCATCTGAGACATAGATTTTTTGCCTCTGTAATTACTACTCTCCTAGATGTCTCCTTTCTCTTTATAAATCAGTATCACTACACTCGTGATACATAATTTCTGACCTGAGTGTGATGAGCAGAAAGCTTTGAATCGCCTGGTATTGCTCATTTCCCCTCCCAGTCCACCTATAGAGGCTGAGTTCGAATGCAGGGTATGTGTGGTGCCTCCTGCCGTTCGTCTGGTCAGAGATTACGTATCACGAGTGTACATTGTAGGCAGCAAATCTCATAATATATTTACTCCTTCTCTCCCTAAACATTTCCAAACTTTGATTGGTAATACCATCAGGACCAACTGCCTTTCCTTCTCTCATTTTTAGTAACGCTATCTGTACTTCAAATCCGTTAATATCCTGTACTTCTCTTACATGCTAATTTCCATCCTCTATTATTCTCCAATCGTTCTCCTCATTCAATAATTTCTCAAAATAATCATTCCACTCTGTATTTACACCATCCTTATCTGTCAACACTCTCCCTCCTCATCCTTGATCTACTTGATGTGTGTTAGATCTTTGGTGGCTTTGTTTCTGTTCTTCGCTATCCTATACATATTCTTCTGTCCCTCTGTCTCCTCTAGCTGCTCATAGAAATCATTCGTTACTGTCGCCTTACCCTGTGCTACTGCTCCTTTGTATTCTATACACACCACCTTTCAAGACTCTCTAATCTCTTTCGAAACATTCGTGTCATAGGCTCTCTTTGCTTTTTCTGTTTACTGATTTTCTCCAGTGTATCCTGGTTCAACCACCAAGTTTCTTTATATATTCTGTTGTTCTTTACCAAATGTTTTACCGACAATTTCTTCCTCTTTTCAAATCACATTAATATTTTCTTTCCACCAGGTCTTCAGATTTTATTCTTGTTTGATGTTACTCAGAAATGCTTCTATGAAAGTCTCCCTCAGTTTCAATCTTCACCCTTTAATCTTTGGTTCTCCCTTCCAAGTTCAAATTCCCTCAGTAAAATAATCTGATACAATGATTTACAGTCACAGCAATATGTAAACGATTGGCAGGAGCAGTAGACCCAGCAGGTAAAATATAATGATTTACAGGGGAGGGAAGGGAAGGGTAGGTAGGGTACAAAGGAATACAAAGGACATTCAAACAGCAACAGACCTACTGGTCCTTACGAGGCTGCTTGATTTTACTATTCTATCTAACCTACAAGAGTGAGGGAAAGTATAGCAAAGAAGAAGGCTCCTCCCCACCCACCACTCCCTCCAGCCGAAGCTGGCAGGAAATGAAAAGATACCATGTAGTATGGAAAAACTAACATGGAATTTATATAGGACAGCAGGAAGGTTCTTACACTATGTCTTAAAATACAGTACATTTTTATATTATATGACGTAAAATTATTCGTGTAATACAGTACTAGCTAGCTATAAATATACCAGTGGTCTGTACTCCGCCTGGCTTACCCAGGCCCTACACTCTATGCTACGAATACTATTAACGTGGTGAGTCTGTGACTGTTCTACTCTTGTCGGAGTATATATAATAAGTGAACTGCGGTTATGTTACTAATCTTATTCGAGTGTGAATAGTTGGAGGTTCGGGTTATTTGATAGATACTTGTCTAAGTGACTTTTGAACGACTCTATTGTTGCACAGTTTATAACAGCAGAGGGCAGTCGGTTCCAAATGTTTACGATACGATTAAAAAAGAAAAATTTAGCTTCATTCGTGTTAAAACGTTTCCCGACGATCTTTAGCCCATTATTCCTGGTAATATTTCTGTTGTCGATGCTGAAGTAATTACTGGCATTTAAATTACTGAAACCTTTGAATATTTTGAAGACTTCTATAAGGTCTCCTCTTAGTCGCCGTTTGCTGAGGCTATATAGATTTAATTCCTTCAGTCGCTCCTCATAGGGCTTATTTCGTAATCTAGGGATCATTTTAGTTATTCTGCGTTGTACTCTCTCTAGTTTTTCGATGTCTTTCTTATAGTACGGGGACCACATCTGTACACAGTATTCGAGGTGAGGACGTACGAGTGAGTTATATAATGTAATAATAATATCTTCTGATTTAAATTCAAAAGTTCTACCGATAAATCCTATGAGTTTGTTTGCTGTTTTCACTACTTCTGAGCACTGCTGTCCAGGTTTTAAGTCATTTGTTATTGTGACACCGAGGTCTCGTTCCATATTTACGCTTGAGAGTTGAACGTTATTCATAGTGTATTGTACTTTACTGTTATCGTTTCCAATATGAAGAACTTTGCACTTTTCTACATTGAAATACATTTGCCACTCATTTGCCCAGTCTACCAAAGTGTCCAAATCACGCTGTAAGGTTTGCCACTCTTCTCTGGAGGTTACTTTACTTGCTAGTTTTGTGTCGTCTGCAAATTTTGATGTCTTACAAGTGAGCCCATTATCTATATCATTAATATAAATTATAAAAAGGATGGGCCCCAATACTGATCCCTGAGGAACTCCACTTTGAACATTACGCCAGTCAGATGCTATCCCATTAATTACTACTCGTTGTTTACGCTCTGACAGCCAGTCTTCAAGCCATGCCTGGACTTTCCCCATAATACCGTGTGCGCCGAGTTTTCTTATCAATCGCTTGTGGGGGACCTTGTCAAATGCTTTTTGGAAATCTAGGTAAATTACGTCCACGGATCTCGACTCATCATGCATGTTATGAACGTCATAGAAAAAATCTAATAGGTTTGTGAGGCAGGACCGTCTATTTCGAAAACCGTGTTGCGAGTCTTTGATTATGTCATTCTCTTCTAGGAACTTTACCATTTTGTCCCTGATAATGGTTTCCATTAGTTTACAGACTACCGATGTTAGGCTTATTGGTCGATAATTACCGGGTAGTGACTTAATTCCTTTCTTAAATATAGGTGTTACGTTAGCTGTTTTCCATTCGATTGGTACTTTCCCCGTTTTTAATGATTTCTTAAATATAACGGAAAGTGGCTTGGCTAACTCGAACTTCGCTTCCTTCAAGATTCTCGGGGAAATTTTATCTGGTCCCGGTGTTTTATTTACATTGATGGCATTTATAGCACTTATAATGTTACTTTCATCAAGTTCGCAGTTATCTAGACTTATGTCATTTACTTGTACGGTTGGGACTGGTAGTGCTTCTGTTGTATTTTCTTCATTGAATACTGATGCAAAATAATCATTTAGTATGGTAGCCATTTCTACTTCATTATCGGTATATTCGTCATTGTTATTTGCAAGTGGACCAATTACTGAAGTTAGCACTTTCTTTTTTCTTATGTAACTATAGAATTCCTTCGGGTTTGATTTACTAAGTTTTGCAATATGATTCTCAAACTCTTTCTTACTTTGTTTGATTTGCTTTTTAATTATTCGTCTAAGTCTGTCGAATTCCTGCTTATCTGACTCGTCTTGTGTTTCTTTAAATTTTTTATGGGCTCGTTTTTTGGCTAATAGGTTCGTGTGAATCTCGTTATTCCACCATTTGGGTTTAAACTTTCCCGGTGAACGTCTATCACGGTACGGTATACATGATTTCACAGCACAATTTAGGTTATTTACAAATAATTCCCATGAGGCGTTGATGTCTGGGGCTTCTGTTACAGCAGTCCAATCTGTGTTACCTAAGGTACATCTTAGTTTATTAAAGTTCGCCCTTTTAAAATTAGGTACTTTTTCTGTGCTCGCGTTTTCTTCTGTCTTTGATATATTAATTTCAAATGTTATAATCCTGTGATCGCTAGAACTAAATTCATGTCCGACTTTAACATCCTTAACTAAGTTGTCATTGGTAGTAAGAATTATATCTAGGATATTGTTTCCTCTCGTAGGAAACGTTACACGTTGGCTTAGTGCACTTTCGTTTAAATTTGTGTACAAATCGTGGCCAGAATGTGAAATTAAATTATCACCCCACTTCTGTACTGGTAGGTTAAAATCGCCAAAAATTATACAATCATCCTCGCAACAGATTTCAGCTAAACTGTCGTAGAGAACTGAATCGGTGTTTGTTGATTGATTCGGTGGTCTATATATGAGGCCCAATATTGTTTTGCATGAACGGTGTCGTAATTGTATATAGCATGCGTCTATATTATCTATTTCTGGCCTATTCACTCGTAGCGGGTGAAGACTACTTTTTACATACAAAATTACACCACCTCCGTTACGAACTGTTCTTTCGTTACTAAATATGTTATATCCTGGTATGGCATATTCTGCTAGGTAATCTCTACAGGCTGTATTTATCCAGGATTCCACGATGCCAATTATATCATAATTTTCTGTACTTACTAAGGCTTCTAGGTCGGTAAATTTATTACGTATACTCCGTGCATTGAAAAAACAGACTGTCGTCGATGTCGAGTTGTATGAGGGTTTATTGTTTACGTTACGGGCGTTGTGTTCGGCTGTGCGGCGTTTTTTGATCTGTAGTTTTGAACAGCATCATTTAGTAGTCTACCGAGACGTGCTGCCCCAACACCGTTTAGGTGTAGTCCGTCTTTTTGGAAGAGAATAGGATTATTATAAAAATTGTCCCAATGGTCGATGAATTCTATTCCTTCCTGTGAACAAAGTGTCTTTAATCGGCTGTTCGTACTATACGCCAGGTTATAAAACCTGTTGTCTGCATTTATCCTCGGCAGGATCCCGGAAATTATGATGTTGTTAGAGTTATTCTTGTATCGTCGAATGGCTTCTCGGTATTTTTCCATTAGTTCTTCTGATCTTGTCCGCTTGAGGTCGTTTGTTCCCGTATGAAGAATGAAGCATGTGTTGTTGGTGGCATTCACAGTAATGTCTTGGTGGGCCGCGGTGATGTCGTCAATACCTGCTCCTGGTATACAATAACGTTTACGGTTATTAGGGGCTCTACCACAGAACTCTTCCAGTTGACCACGGATTATGGAGTCCCCAATTAATCGGGTTTCTTCCTCATCCTCCATGGGCTCTGTCAGTACCTGGTATCGGTTGGAAGTTATTATTGGTAAGTAGGTTCTGGGAGCAGTCACCTGTCTAGTTTCGCTTGTGTTTGTCCCGGTGGACAAACGTGGTGAGTTGGTTGGTTGGGTGGCAACATGTGTAGGGGCCGGTGTAGGTGTGGAGATAGGAGCGGTAGGGGTCGTGATCCCAGGGGCATTGATAATAATCCGATGTGGGCGGGTTAATGGCGTGAGACGGGTGGGTGTAGCATGTGTGCCTCTGGTTACCTGTGAATAGAGTGGAGGTTCTTCTTGCATACCCGTAGCTATGTTCAATGAGACAAACTCCTGTAGTGAGTCATACTTCCTTTTCAACTGGCGATTTTCTTCTCTTGTTTCCTCGACTATCTTCATCATCTCGCAGAGCCGACAAATAGGGGAGGAGAAGTAATCAGTGAAGTACTGACCCGCGAATCTCCCGTTGCACGCGTTGCAAGGTTTGAGATTTGAAGGCATCTTATAGATTGGGAGACGGGGAGAGAAAACAGCAACGAAAGGAGTGGGATGGGGGAGGCAGAGAAAGGGAGGGGAGTGGGCGAAGTGAAAGGGGACGTGGGAGAGGTAGGGGTGAAGTTGTAGAGGGGGGAAGGAGTGTAGCCTGTATGTCCCAGGGGGCACAGGAGGGGTGAGGTCAGTATGGGAGGGGGAGGGAAAGTAGGGTTGAGGGCGAGGTCAGGTGAGGTCACAGGTATAGAGCCGGAAAGGCACAGGTGAGGTGAGGTAGGGTACAGGGATTAGGCACGCCTTGGGTTGGAATTTCTCTACGTCGCCAGAATAAACTATAATAACGACAATTTGACCAAATTAATATAACGTGTGCTGGATTTGAATACTTCAGAACCACGCAGCATAGACGTTAAATAACGAAACTAATTTAATATAACGTGTGCTGGGTTTGAATACTTCAGAACCACGCAGCATAGACGTTAAATAACAAAACTAATTTAATATAACGTGTGCTGGGTTTGAATACTTCAGAACCACGCAGCATAGACGTTAAATAACAAAACTAATTTAATATAACGTGTGCTGGGTTTGAATACTTCAGAACCACGCAGCATAGACGTTAAATAACAAAACTAATTAATACAACGTGCGCTTTCTAGGACTTTCGAGAGGTCGCCTGACTATTAAACCAATAAGTATCGCTAGGATGCCGTATTTGTTTCAGAGGTTGGACATAGGTGAGTAGGGATAAAGAAGGCAGAGAATGGGAGGGGGGGAGGCGGAGTAAAAGCGGGCACAGGACGGGTTAGGTGAGGTGAGGTGAGGTGGGAGGGAGATGGGAGTGGTGGAGGGGGTAAGAAGTAAAGGAGGGACAGGTACGGGGTAGGGCAAGGTGAGGTGGGACAAAGGTGTGTAGGGATAAAAAAGGATTAGTGACAGGAGGGTAGGTCAGGTAGTATCTATGGAGCGTTAGTGCAAGATTTTAATAACAATAAATATATATATTTTTCTTTTTAAAGATAGTTAGCAAATTAAATATATAGCGTACCGAAAACACGGGTTTACACACCCACGAGAATGGAAATATGCAAAAGGAGCAAGGAAAGTACTGGCGAACAATTAAGTGTGAGTAAGCTCTCTAGGGTCTTGTGGGCTGAGTCAAGGACAGTGGTTCCCTAGGGAGAGTTTCTACTGTTCCAGACAGTCTTTACAGTTCCAAGGATACGAATAAACGAGTATGTTATACACAATAAAGAAAGAATGGAATATATATAAAGATAACTGATGTACACTTTACATATATGACTAAAAGTTAAGCAGGGAGGGTTTCTCTATGTTCCGACGGCGAACTTCTACTAATTATCTGGGTAAATAATAATAATGGAAGGAGAGAAATCTGAAACAGTAATATTCAGCTTAAATGGTTAATAAATATACTAAAGAATCAACGTAGGAATCTAATAGGAAATTATGCAATTTATATCTCTAGTTTGCTAATAGGAGAGAAGAGACTAGGATATAATTCACTAATTGTGTACTCAACACTTCCGTTGAACTGTTGGCTATCCAAGGTCGGCGAGGGGTCACAGGAGCGGAAAGGTGTTGACCCTATGGTATCTCAGTGACGACTGAGGGTATAGAAAGGGGAGGGAGAGGAACGAATAGGAGAATGTAAAGGTATAAATTTTATATTTGTCATCTTGGTTAGTGGGAAGGGTAACACATTGAAGATGTTAAAACTAGAGTCACAACAGTCACTTATCGTTCATCATTATTTGTCTCTCATACAACCTCTTTTCTCTGCCTAATATGTTACCAAGTCAATGTATTTACTTATACATTACACATATAGTATATTGGTTTTCTTGGTGTGTTTTGTGTTGTCCATGTTGGTGTTCCTTCATTACTATTGTGTCACCCTCCTGTCCTCTACAACACACACAGGACTACTGTGTAAACTGTGGACAACAAAGGTTAGTATACACACAACCACTATGTTACAAGGAGTTACAAGGAAAAGAAGTACCCTAGGGGACCTTACGATCCATACAAAGAGGGTACCTGTGGGTTTAGTTGCGCAAGTAGGCGACCGTCCTCGAATGTGTCATGTGAAACCATCAAGGAACACTCGCACAACGGCTTAAACACCTAGACGGTGATTTAAGACTTTGTCTAATCTGGACTTGAACTGATCCACAGAGTTGCTGTTGACTACATCAGCAGGAAGCGCATTCCAAGTACCGCAGATGCTGTATGTAAAGAATTTACCACACAGATCACGGTTGTATCGCTTCAGTTCAAGTTTGTAGCCATGATTCCTGGTTGTGCCCTCACTGAGTTGGAAAATGTCCCTGTAATCTACATTGTCAAAGCCTCGTAGTATTTTAAACACTTCGATAAGCTGACCACGCAGTCTCCGGGTTTCCAAAGAGAACAGGTCGAGTTCTACCAACCGATCTTTATAGCTCTTGTGTCTAAGAGAGGGTATAAGTTTGGTTGCTCTGGCTTGCACTCGTTCCAATCTCGCGATATCCTTCCGGAAAGAAGGACTCCAAAACTGGACTGCATACTCCAGGTGCGGTTGGACAAGGGAATTGTACAGATAAAGTACTATCTCCTTGTTCCGGTATCCAAACTGTCGCTTTATGTACCCTAACATCCTTTGGGCTTTCTTCTCAGCCTCAATACACTGCTTTGAGAACTTGAGGTCACTGGTGATAGTTACACCCAAGTCTTTCTCAGTATCAGTGCTTACGAGAGCATTGCCCTTAAGGTTATACTCTGTTCGGGGGTTTCTGTGGCCTATATGCATAACTTTGCATTTGTTCACGTTAAATGGCATTTGCCACGTGTCAGACCACTCCCCGATCTTCCTAAGATCTTCTTGTAAGCGGGTAGTATTTCCTTCTTTCGCGACATTCATACCAAGCTTAGTATCATCGGCGAATTTGGAAATCTTGGCAACCATGTCACCATCCACGTCATTAACATAGATGATAAACAGTAGTGGTCCCAGAACAGAACCTTGGGGAACACCGCTAGTAACGGGCACCCACTCTGAAGCCTGTCCATTCACTACCACCCGCTGCCGTCTGTCACTTAGCCAGTTCTCTATCCAATTTGCCACATTTCCGTCTATGCCCAGTGCACGCACTTTCCGAAGGAGGCGGCGGTGGGGTACCTTATCAAAGGCTTTCTAAAAGTCTAAGTAGACAACATCGACTGCTTTATCCCGATCATGCTCACTGAAAACAAAATGGAAGAATTCCACCAGATTTGTGAGGCATGACCGGTGCTGCCGGAACCCATGCTGGGAACCCCTCAGTAGCAAATTTGATTCTAAGTGTGCTGTTATTTTGTCCACCATGATGCTCTCCATGAGTTTACAGACTATCGAGGTTAAACTGATGGGTCTGTAGTTTGACGGTTGGCTAGCATCTCCCTTCTTGAAGATAGGAGTCACCTCTGCCTCACGCCAGTCTCTAGGAACGCATCCAGTCTGGATTACCCTGTTGAAGACCATGCACAGGTGCCGTGATACTTCACCATGCACTTCTTTCAACACTCTAGGTAAGAACCCATCCGGACCGGGGGACTTGTTTGCTTTTAATTCGATTATTTTTCTCTCGATTTCTTCTTGGGTGAAGACCATTGACTCCAACTTCTCACTGAAGGAGTCCAAAGGTTCGGGAATGGGACCACTCTCCTCAGAGAACACTGAAGAGAAGTACTCATTTAAGAGGTTAGCATTTTCTGCATCAGAGTGCATCAATGCTCCATCCTCATTCACCAAGGGACCGATCCTGCGTCGGATTGGTTTACGGCCATTCACATAACAGAAAAACTCCTTGGGGTTCTCTTTGCAGAGTCTAGCCACACGGACCTCCTCAGCACGCTTAGCCGCCCTTATTTTGGACTTCACGTTTCGATTCAGTCTTCTATGACTGTCAAAGTCCCCAGATGTCTTCGCTCGACGATACGCAGTTCTCCTCTCCCGTAGTAGGTTACGGATTTCCCGATTAAACCACTTCGGTTGAATGAACTTCTAACCTGTTCCCTTCAGAGGAATAAAGCGTGACTGAAGTTCCATGAAGGAAGACAAGAATGACCTCCACAGATCATCAGCACTCTCTCTCTCCTCTAGTTCCATTTTGGCAATGCCTTCACGAAGACCTGCAAAGTTCGCTCTCCCCATGTCTAATTTTCTATGCACCGGGGTCACAGTCTCCATATTAGGGACCTTAACTGAAAATCTTATAAGCTTGTGGTCGCTTCCACCTATTTCTTCATTTACAGAGAGGTCTTGAATGATGTCATCCTTGGAGGTGAGGACCAAGTCGAGTATGTTAGCACCTCTTGTTGGCTCCCTTACCCATTGAGTGAGGAATTCATCATTTACAAACTCCAAGAGTGGTGTGTTCTCGGCAGAGGGCTCTCTGGTTTCCCAGTCAACATGTGTGTTGAAGTCCCCCATAAGGATGCACACCCTGCCGTCCACTAGTTCACCCAGCAACTGGTATAGGTCCCTGTCCATCTCATTGTGTTGTCCAGGGGGTCTATAAAGCAGCAGGGTTCTGTACTTTGCAGTGCCTATTTCTAGGTGAACTCCAAGGAGCTCGTGGTTCGATGTGATGTTGCAGGTCATCGATTTGATAGAGTTCTTTACATACAACAGCACACCACCACCCCCTCTGTCCTCTCTATCTTTGTGGAAGAGTTGGTAGCCTGGAATCACGAATTCCCCTTCAAGATCTCTGTCTGAGGTTCTCAACCATGACTCCGTTATGGCCACCATCTCGGGTTCCTCTGTCGCAACGAGGGCCCGTAGTTCCAAAAACTTGTTTCGGATGGACCTGGCGTTGAACAATAGAACCTTCAGGGAACCCCCAACTGCAGGGCTCCCTATACTCTTCCGTTTCCCGGTTTGGTCATTGTCTTGGTAGTGCTGGGGATATCCTTCTTCAGGATCTCAGCGAATGTCTTCTCTGGGGTCACTCTAGCATAGCGACGAGGGCTCTCCTCAACGCTCGGTCGAGTGCTCCTGAGACATCGTCGGACGGCGTCTTCCACTAATTTGGAAAGCACTTCTTTCCCCTTTGGTGAGAGATGTGTGCCATCCCTCTGGTAGAGGTCGTCTCTACCAAAGAGTGAGGTGTAGGGGTCCACAAAGAACACCCCCTCGGCAGTACACAAATCAGCCAGGCGCTGATTTACTGCAATGTTCATTGACAGAGCAGTCCCTAAAGGGCCTCTCCTTGGGAGCTTGCCAACAACTACCCTTCTGCGGATTTTTAACCCACAGTCATCTACTGCACCGAGCACATCCGAGAGGACTCCTTCGGTCATACCCACTCTACCATTTCTCAGGTAGATGTCATTACCACTCACCATGAGTGCAATGACAGCAGATCTGGACGTTTGGATCCTCTCAGCTTCCTTTCGGAGGTCAGCATTGCCACAACCTGGCAAACAATTCACCTTCACAGAAGTGTGAAGGCGATCTGCCATTAGGGGTTGCAGCCCTCGTGCCTGGGAATCACCTACAATGTGTATCTCCACAGGCCTCTCCTTGGTAGGAGCACGAGATGCTTTGTGAGGAACCCGAGAGTGTTTTGAATTCCTGCCGGGCTCGTCACTTCCTCCAGGTTGCTTCTTCTTTGTCTTCTTTTCCTTCTTCATTTTCTTTCTCTTCTTATTTGATTCCTCACTTTCCTCTAATTCCACCTCAACTGTCTTCTTGGGTTTTTCTCCCTTCTCCATATTCCCCGCCTCTTTTCCAGCACACTTTTCTGCAGTCTCTTTTCCTTCTGCAGTCTCTTTTCCCTCTTCATTGTTGTTGTTCTTCTTCTTGTTGTTCTTTTTCTTGTTCTTCTTCTTCTTGTTCTTCTTCTTCTTATTCTTTACCGCCGTGGTGGAGCTCTCCGGTGAAGAAGCTCCTTGGACTGCCTTGTCTCTCACATGGCAGTCACACCTCTGTGAGTCCATTCGGAGAACTTCCTCCTTTAGGGAGTTGTTCTCCTTCGTGAGCAGTGAGATGTGCTTCATCAACCTCTCCTCGAGTTTGCAAAAGTCGCAGACACTCGAGGAGTCTAGGTCGCTCGCACTCCTCCCGCTGAAGTCCTCACACCAGCGGTACACCTTGCATGTAGTACATGTAAATTTTCTTGCTGATGGACCAGTCATCTCGCTCTAATTCAATTTCAGACCAATAATACAATAGAAAAGGTATTGTGATTTGGTCTCGCATAAGTCTCATCTGCCTACTTCCAGAAGGTTTTCAGTCGTTCGGCCAACAGAAACTCTTATGAGCCAAGCACACCAACCCTAAGGTCTCCCCTGGGCCGGACGGCCCCAATCGTGCCGCAGCTCCCAACTGAGCAGCACAAGAGTACTAAGTAAATGGGACTCTGATTTTTCGACAGGAGTGCTTGAAGTGTAACCGTCGTCCTACTAATCCCTACTAATCCTCCATCCGCGGCCAAACTTAAAGCAAATAGTAAAACTAAATGCCCACGACTTAATCCGAGATCTTTTACTGGCCTGGCAGCCAGCGAGGCACGAAAGCTCTCTCACCAAAGAGCAGTCGAGCCTTTAGGCACCTAAGAACGGTCACAGGGAGCT
>JAWQEG010006370.1:5000-12500 GCA_033782935.1 Petrolisthes cinctipes
GTCAGAGTTTGTAACCTGACAGAGTTTGTACAGCCACAATAAAATATCCACCGACACTTTCCTTTCATCGTAGTAAATATTTTGGTAATAATGAACAACACGTGTATGATTTTGCAGCACCTCATAATAATAATTGAGGGGGTTGAGTTGAATAATTGTGTTTTATGATTATATTTTTATATGATACTGATTTATATGCACGATGGAAGGAAAGTGTTGGTGGTTATTTGATTGTGGCTGTACATGGTGAGGTTTGTGTTGGGCCGCCTACAAATGTCCCACCGGATACGAACAATGGCTACGTCACAGCGGCGAGTGAGGGTGGTAGCCTACTCCTACCATACAGGTGTCCCACTTCATGGTACCATTCATAGTGAGGGTAGCCTAGTACTCCTTCCATACATACATACATACAGGTGTCTCAATATACAGCACCAGTCATAGTGAGGGTGGTACTCCTACCATACATACATACATACAGGTGTCCCAATACACATTACCAGTCATAGTGAGGGATGGACAAACTGTCATGTCGTCAGTACTGAGTTCCAAGTCCTCTCGAGTTTCATCACACAGAATTCTTCTCACTAAACTCTTGGAGATTGGGAGATGTACAGCCACAATCAAATAACCACCGACACTTTCCTTCCATCGTGCAAATAAATCAGAATCATATCAAAATTTTATCATACAACAACACCTTAAGGGGGTATCACACTAGCACCGCGTACGAGGTTTTCGTGGGACTGGTGGAACAAGGTACCAGAACGGTTGGGGCAGTAGGTATTACACTACCGTGGGCTATTTCTTTGTATGTAGAACACTGAACGTGGCATAGCAGATGAGTCACACCGCCACCACCACAAAACGTAAATAACAACATGAATCTTGTGGATGATGATGACCAGTTTGTGACTGTATTGGTCCTTGGTAACTAATATTTTTTGAAGAGAACAGGAAAGACTACCATAGGGTTGATTTGTTGTCCATGTTTGCATACAATGAAGACTACACGTGTACACGTCTCTACGGGATGTAAACACAGTAAAATATCAACATCGTATTTTCTACTTCAAGTGTGTTTTTTGTTGTTATTCAAAATATTTATATTGCAAAAATATTTTTTTCTGATAATCCACCCTTTTTACTATGAATAATCAATAATAATAAATTATTTATTGACTTGGTTCTGCATACGGTGAACTGTCTTGGCTAGATATCCATTCCATCTTTGTCCCGCGAATGCCGCCGCGGTTCCTCGTTCATAGAACTTTGTTCCGCCAGTCCCACGAAAACCTCGTACGCGGAGCTAGTGTGATACCCCCTTTACGTCAACTCAACCCCCTCAATTATTATTATGAGGTGGTGCAAAATAATACACCTGTTGTTCTTTATTACCAAAATATTTACTACCATGAAAGGAAAGTGTGGGTGGTTATTTGATTGTGGCTGTACAATAAATTGGGACAGGTGGCAGGCAGTTTTGGCAAGTGTATCTACATGAGCATGGATCCAGATAAAAAATACACAAATTAAGATCAAGGGTGGTGGCAAGATGGAGATGGTGTTGTAGGTAGGAGATGAGTGGGGTGAGGTGGGGTTGTAGGTAGGAGATGAGTGGGGGTGAGGTGGGGTTGTAGATAGGAGATGAGTGGGGTGAGGTGGTGTTGTAGGTAGGAGATGAGTAGGGTGAGGTGGGGGTTGTAGGTAGGAGATGAGAGGGGGTGAGGTGGGGTTGTAGGTAGGAGATGAGAGGGGTGAGGTGGGGTTGTAGGTAGGAGATGAGAGGGGTGAGGTGGGGTTGTAGGTAGGAGATGAGAGGGGTGAGGTGGGGTTGTAGGTAGGAGATGAGTGGGGTGAGGTGGGGTTGTAGGTAGGAGATGAGTGGGGTGAGGTGGGGTTGTAGGTAGGAGATGAGTGGGGTGAGGTGGGGTTGTAGGTAGGAGATGAGAGGGGTGAGGTGGGGTTGTAGGTAGGAGATGAGTGGGGTGAGGTGGGGTTGTAGGTAGGAGATGAGAGGGGTGAGGTGGGGTTGTAGGTAGGAGATGAGAGGGGTGAGGTGGGGTTGTAGGTAGGAGATGAGTGGGGTGAGGTGGGGTTGTAGGTAGGAGATGAGTGGGGTGAGGTGGGGTTGTAGGTAGGAGATGAGTGGGGTGAGGTGGGGTTGTAGGTAGGAGGTGAGTGGGGTGAGGTGGGGTTGTACGTAGGAGATGAGTGAGGTGAGGTGGGGTTGTAGGTAGGAGATGAGTGGGGTGAGGTGGGGTTGTAGGTAGGAGATGAGTGGGGTGAGGTGGGGGTGAAGGACTGCCTGTGGTGATGTAGGTAGGCGATGAGTGGGGTGAGGAGGGGGTGAGGAGGGGTGTGTGAAGGACTATAAATAAGGGCTAAGTAAGGCTGCCTGTGAGTCGCTGATAATGACAACACCAGATATTCCTTCAGGTGTTGAGGTAGACAATGATTTCACTCTGGGATTTGTACTGTATTATTGATGTGTATATTGACGAAGATGGTTTCCTTGTATCGAGTGAATTTTATCCGGTTTGAAGACTAATGTTTTTTTTTTTTTTTAATTATTATTATTATTATTAATATTATAAGTATACTATTATTATGATTAATATTACTAGTATTATATTCTTATTCTTATTCTTATTTTTATTCATATTCTTCTTCTTCTTCTTCTTATTATTATTATTATTATTATTATTATTATTATTATTATTACTATTATTATTATTTTCATTTTTATCATAATTATCATCATAATTTTTTTTTTTTATTATTATTATCATTATTATTACTGTTATCATTATTATTATTACTGTTATCATTATTATTATTACTGTTATCATTATTATTATTACTGTCATCATTATTATTATTACTGTTATCATTATTATTATTATTATTATTATTATTATTATTGTTATTATTATTACTGTTATCATTATTATTATTACTGTTATCATTATTATTATTATTATTATTATTACTGTTATCATTATTATTATTATTATTATTATTACAGGGAGGTGAGGGACCTAGACGAGGACGACAAGTGTCTGTTGTTCAGGTTTACTATGACACCTTAGAAACACAGACCACTAAAGAAATTCCTAAATATCAGGTATGTAGTGGAGAGAGAGAGAGAGAGAGAGAGAGAGAGAGAGAGAGAGAGAGGGGGGAGAAGTGTGTGGGAGAGAAAGAGAGAGAGGGGGAGAGGGGGGGAGAGAGAGAGAGAGAGAGAGAGAGAGAGAGAGAGAGAGAGAGAGAGGAGAGAGAGAGAGAGAGAGTAATTCTGATTAATAATGTTAAAAACTATAATATTAATGTTCTTAGAGAGATTGATAATGATGATACTGACATAAATAATAATAATAATAATAATAATAATAATAATAATAATAATAATAATAATATTAATATTATTTCATTTTCTTTCGTTCACACACACACACACACTCACTCTCTCTCTCTCTCTCTCTCTCTCTCTCTCTCTCTCTCTCTCTCTCTCTCTCTCTCACACACACAACCCCCTATCTCCGTCCATTCCTTCCCCACTACTCTCTCTCTCTCTCTCTCTCTTTCTCTCCCACACACTCCTCCCCCCCCCCTCTCTCCCTCTCTCTCTCTCCCCGACACACTCCTCCCCCCTCTCTCTCTCTCTCTCCCACACTTCTCCCCCCCCCCCTCTCTCTCTCTCTCTCTCTCTCTCTCTCTCTCACACACACACAGGGATACTCCAACTTCATCAGTGATCTTGGTGGAATCTTTGGGGCTTACCTCGGCCTGTCTGCCCTCGCTATCGTGGAGTTTCTGGAGGCCTTGGGACAAACTGTGGCCTCCTATCTTCGAGAGAGAGAGATTATTTAATTAATTTATTAGGCCAAAGGCGTCAAACAAAGGTACAACATTTTCAGGTACAAGTAAATTACATTAATATGGCACTTTTCCCACATCAGATCTCACATTATAATAATTACTGATATATAGATCACCAAACATCACAGCTCACATCATATTTTAGCACATAAATCACCCCATATGACCATTACCCTACTGAGCAATTATAGTATCATAACATAGTATTACAGTATTCCATCATTACCCCCCCTCCCATTTCAAATTACACATCACCCAAAGTATATATCATCCCAGTAACATAATGAGAGAGAGAGAGAGAGAGAGAGAGAGAGAGAGAGAGAGAGAGAGAGAGAGAGAGAGAGAGAGAGAGAGAGAGAATAAAACACGTGTATTATTATAAGAGTATAGTGTTGGTTGTAATTCTGGAGCAGCTTACAGATTCCTCCAAATTATTTTAAGCAACAGGCTATACCATTATGTTTGTTCTTCTGGTACTGTTTCCTGGTATACTTTAGAGGTCTCAGGGCACTCCAATGTATGTACCAAAAGTGTATTAACCTAACCTAACCTTTCCTAACCTAACCTAACCTAACCTAACCTAACCTAACCTAACCTAACCTTTCCTAACCTAACCTAACCTAACCTAACCTAACCTAACCTAACCTTTCCTAACCTAACCTAACCTTACCTAATCTTTCCTAACCTAACCTAACCTAACCTATCGTAGCCTAGCCTGACCTGACCTAACCTAACCAAATCTGATCCAACCCAAGCTAACGTAACGTAACCTAACATTACCTAACCAAATCTGACCCAACCCAATCCAACCTATCGTAACCTAGCTTAACCTGATCTAACCTAACTCTAACGTAACCCAATCTGACCCAACCCAACCTAACGGAACCTAACCTAACTTAATCTGACCCAACCCAACCCAATCTAAAGTAACCTAGCCTAACCTAACCTAACCCTAACCCAACCTAACCTAACTCAACCCAACCCAACCCAATATGATCCAATCCAACCCAACCTAACGTAACCTAACCTAACTTAATCTGACCCAACCCAACCTAACCTAACCCAATGTGACCCAACCCAACCTAACCTGACCCAACCTAACTCAACCCAACCTAACTCAACCCAACCTAACCCAACCAAACCTAACCTAACTTAACCTTTGTATGTGTTAGTTATATGTGTTTGTTTGTATGTGTGTGTGTTAGTCATATATGTTAGTTATATGTATACTGCCATTTAAAAAAAATATTTGCTTCATACATGCTTTGAAGCAAAAAAGTTTAAAAACTTGAAAAATCTCAACCCGATTTTTTAAGCCTTACTACAGGTCCCCCAAGGTGTGGACCAGGAAATAACCTGATATCATGTCATGATAGCCAAGACATGGGGCCATCTTGGCACCTTTCATTACTGAGATAGGAGATCTCAAAAAATATTTTGTGAAAAAATCACCAACTTTTTTAAGCCATACTACAGGTAGCCCAATACCTGGGCCTGGCCCATGACTGATGTTATGGTTGAATAGCCTGGACATGACACCCATATGCATGACACCATCACATAGTCATAACATGTCTCAGTAAAAAGTTTTAATAAAACAAAACATCTAACTGTTATAATGGTGGTGAATGTATATCAATGAAAACACTTCTCACTAACATAATAATTTAATAAAGTTGCTCACTAAAGTATAAAATGTTTCTTTAGTCCTTATTCATATACAGTAGGCATCTTTCCCGGACAACGCTGGGTACCTCCGTTAGTGGTCAATAAAGCTATATAATTGTAAAGTGATAAGAGTGTGTATGATTTATGTGGGTGCACGTGGAAAGTGTAGATGTGTATTGTTGGTTTTGTGTCTGCGAGTGTTGTGTGTGAGTATATGTAAGTGTAGGTGAGTATTGGTTGTGTGATGTGGTGTGTGTGTGAGTGTTGTGTGTGTATAGGTGAGTGCATGTGGAGAAGAAATGTAGGTATGTGATGGTTGTTGTTGTTGTAGTTCCCCAGACTGTCTGGCCGAGCAGTCCCGAGTCTGGTTGACCGAAGCCGTGCAGATGCTCGGACCCCCAAATGGGAGTCAAGGTGATAGTGAGATCTGTTTCTTCGAAGGCAGCAGACGAGGGGACTGCTGGCTCACGGGCATGTATCCCAGGGCCAACATTCCCACCGTCTGTAGTCTTCCTTGTTGTGCCACCCAATCAGGCGATCTCGTCGGCTACCCAGAAGGAATGAGAGATAGTAAGGAGACAGACAGAACAGGCCAGGGTGTGGTAGAGGATGCCAGATTCCTCATTTCTGGCTAGAACCAGCCCTCACCAGTGTGTTGCCGAGATGTGTGCTGGGTAGTTTACATTAATACATCTTCCCTTTCCAGTGTGTGCTGGGTGGTTGAGAAGTGTGATGGGTAATTTGCACCAACACATCTTCCCTCACCAGTGTGTGCTGGGTAGTTGAGAAGTGTGCTTGGTAGTTTTTACATCAGCACATCTTCCTCTGGCCATCAACACGTCTTCCCCCAGCTTACAAGGTAGCATGTTATCCTTGCTCTTACAGCCAGGTACCTATTTACTGCTAGGTGGACAGGGATATTGTGTGCTGTGGTGTATGTGTGTGTGTATAGGTGGGTGCATGTGGAGAAGAATGTAGGTATATGTTTTGGTTGTGTGCTGTGGTGTGTGTCTGTGTGTGTAATGTGTGAGTGCCTGTGGAGGAGAAGTGTAGGTGTGTGTTTGTAAAGGCATCTAAGAAATATATCATCTTTCTTGCCTTTGTTAAGGTCCAAGATTAGAGAGTTGGTCTAAGCGAGTGGACAGGTAAACAGCACAAATAAAATCAGAGGTTTAATGGATTAACATCCCCGATACTAGGGGTAAGTAACTCAGTTAAAGACACCACAACCATCCGAATACATACACAATAATGGAAAAAACCAATACAATAGACCAGTAATTACCCACAAGACAAGGCAGAGACATATAGGATCTTTCTGGTAACCGAAGAACAGGGTTGTTACTAGGGAGGGGGGGGGGGGGAGTCTTAAGTTGCACTTCACTTAGAGAATCTAGACTCCAGCCCCACGACGATCCGGTTCCTCGGGAAGAGGTGAACAACGGTCTAGTTGAAGGTCAGACAACACTGAGAGACGAGGTGAGAATCGGAAATCCAGCCCAACGGACGTCCGGTTTCACGAGAACAGCAGTAGAGGAGAGGAGCTAGTTGTTTCCAGTAGGAAGTCTGGCTGTGTTCTCCTGGAGTCTGCCAGTCTCGTCGGTAGTAAACTCCGGTCATCCGTCGAATAGGTTTCAGAGACTCGTTCCACAGGGTCGAACCATCACTCAGGTCAGCCAGGAGGGGTGGTGAACCAGCCAAGGGCCAACAGCTAGTTCGGGCCTTGACAGTGTTGGTTGTGTGATGTGTGTGTGTCTGTGTGTGATGTGTGTGTGTCTGTGTGTGGTGTGCCTGTGTGTCTGTGTGTGCTGCGTGTAATAATTGGCAACTTGGCACAACCTTTTACGTATTGTATCAAAGAACATTATAATTCTCTAATTGTGCATGGATTCTCTTTTTGGTAAATTGGTGGGCTACTGATTCCTCCAAACTATGCCAAGAAACAGATCC
>JAWQEG010006370.1:17500-22500 GCA_033782935.1 Petrolisthes cinctipes
CTCATAGATAAGGGATTCGACTACTTCGAACCCCCATCTTCACATTTCCCTGTCTCCTTTACAAACTTAAATAAATACTAAAACAACTTAGTATCCAAACCTACATTATGAATATAGCCTCAGTCCGAACACAATAATACAGAAATATCCTTAACATTTAAATCCTCTTTTTACCAGTTTTCCTTCTATATACAGGGTTGTAACAATACATACATACATACATATCAATACATACATACATATCAATACATATACATACATATCAATACATATCAAATACATACATATCAATACATATACATACATATCAATACATATCAAATACATACATACATACATATATATTTTGTCGTTTACATGTATACTGTTCCGTCTACATGTATTTTCTTTATCATTTACATACACTTTATCATTTACATATATCCATTTTTTCATTCTATATGGTTTTTTTTTCTTATCTTTCCTCATCTTTGCATCTATAACCCATTAAGTCTTGTGTTTGTCTGTGTGTGTGTGTCTGTTTGTGTGTGTGTGTGTGTGTGTGTCTGTTTGTGTGTGTGTGTGTGTGTGTCTGCTTGTGTGTGTGTCTGTTTGTCTGTTTGTGTGTGTGTCTGTGTGTGTGTGTTTGTGTGTCTGTTTGTGTGTCTGTGTGTGTGTGTGTGTGTGTGTATTACGGTCGTTGGTCCAATCCCCGTTCACCAATCTCCATGCCTCCAATCTCCCTCCTCCTCCAATCACCAATCAGCTCGGGCCCTACACCTGACCAATAGGAACGCCGGAAAACTCACTCACTTCTCAAGGTCGATCCAGGGAGGGAGGGAGTGAGGGAGGGATGGAGGGAGGGAGGCGTCGTGTGGCAGAGGAGGAAGAGTCGTGTGGCGGAGGGAGGGAAGGGAGAGGAGGAGGAGGTGGGGAGGGAGAGAATCAGGGAGGGAGGGAGGGAAGAAGTGAAAGAGGGAGGGAGGGAAGGAGGGAGAGATTCAGGGAGGGAACCAGGGGAGGAGGGAGGGAAAGGAAGGAGGGAGAGAATCAGATATAGGGAGGGAAGGCAGGAGGGAGACAATCATGGAGGGAGAGTGGGAGGGAAGGAGGGAATCAGGGAGAGAAGGAACCATGAAGGGAGGGAGGGAGGGAAAAGGAAAGAGAGAGGGAGGGAAAAGAATAGAGAGAGGGAGACAATCAAGGAAAGAAGGAACCACTGAAGGAGGGAGGGAAAGGAAGGAGAGAGAAGGAACCACTAAAGGAGGGAGGGAGGGAGGGAGACAATCAAGGAGAGAAGGAACCAAGGAGGGAGGGAGGGAGGGAAAGGAAGGAGAGAGAAGGAACCAAGGAGGGAGGGAGGGAAAGGAAGGAGAGAGGAGGGAGGGAGGGAGGGAAAGGAAGGAGAGAAGAGGGAAAGGAAGGAGATAGGAGGAACCAAGGAGGGACGGAGGGAGGGAAAGGAAGGAGAGGGGAGGGAGGGAAAGGAAGGAGAAAGGAGGGAAAGGAAGGAGACAGAAGGAACCAGGGAAGGAGCCAAAGAGGGAGGGAGGGAAAGGAAGGAGAGAAGGAACCACTAAAGGAGGGAAGGAAGGAAGGAGGGAGGGGACGGGAAAGAAAAGCGTGACACCTCAACCCAACCAAACCACCATGGACCAACCCAACACACCAGACCACCAGACCCTGAGACCACCACCACAACCACCACCAGGCAGTCAGTCACTCAGTTGGCCACGAGACCCGAGAGTGGGAGGACGTCAGGCGCGCTCCCTCACTCACTCACTCACTCACTCGCTCGCTTACACACATTCGCACGTATCTTCACTCCCTCGCCGCACAAGACTTATTATTTGTTTTTTTGTTATTGTTGTTTTTTGAGGAAGATGGCCGTGCAACAGGTAACCTCCAAGCCACGCCCCCAGAGGCCAGTCAGCGAGGCACGAAGGGTGAGTGTTGTTGTAGCTTTGATTTATTTATGTGTCTTTCGAGTTTTTCATTTTTTTTTTTTTTTTTTTTTACGATTTTGAGTTTTTTTTTTGTCAATATTTTTTTTTTCGTGTTTTGAGTCAATTTTTTAATAAGTGTTTTCAGTCAATATTTTTTACGATTTTGAGTCACTTATTATTATTTTTTTTTAGTTAATATTTTTGTTTTGAGACCAATATTTGTTTTCGTGTTTTGAGTCAATAATTTTTTTCGTGTTTTGAGTAAATATTTTTTTTTCTTGTTTGAGTCAATTTTATTATTTTTGAGTAATTATTTTTGTTTTTTATTTTAACGCATTTTGAGTAAATTTTATACGTGTTTTTATTTTTATTTTTGCGTGTTTTGAGTCCATTATTTTTGGTATATTTTGAGTCAATTTGTATATTTGTTGACGATGTAGATAAGCACAAACAACAACAACAACAACAATTAATTTTTTTTTTGCAATAATATAATTTTGTGTTGGTAAATCTGGAGCAACTGAATCCTCCAAACTATTCCAAGCAACAACAGAACACCATTATTTTTGCTCTTCTGGTCCTGTTGTTTCCTGGCATACTTTGGAGGAATCAAGGCACTCCAATGTACCAAAAAAAAAAAAAAAGAATTACAACCTTAATAATCATCTTCAGTCCAGTACAAAAAATTATTATTATATTCACGTAAACACTGGTTATATTTTAATTTGGAATACACACCAAGAAAGTATAGTTATTTTATAGTTTATTTTTAATTAAAGAGGAACCGTAAATCGAAATAAATTTTTTTTTTTTTTTTTTTTTTTTTTAAACTGCACAAATCGTGGTTTTTTGTTGTCGGTTCCAGTTCTCAGAAATTTACTAGAATTTAACGAAACAGAATATAAATAATAATAATAATAATAATAATAATAATAATAATAATAATAATAATAATAATAATAATAATAATAATAATAATAATAATAATAATAATAATAAAAACAAAATGAAAATAATAGTAATAACAGTAATGATAAAATTGATGGTCGAAATGATAATAATAATAAAAATAATAATAATAAAAATAATAATAATAATAATAATAATAATAATAAAAATAATAATAAAAATAATAATAATAATAATAATAATAAAACAAAATGAAAATAATAGTAATAACAGTAATGATAAAATTGATGGTCGAAATAATAATAATAATAAAAATAATAATAATAATAATAATAAATGATAAATAATTACCATCAAATTAATAAGTAATGTGAGAAAGAATTTAAAAGATGTTCAGGTGCATTGTCAACCTGTCTCTCTCTCTCTCTCTCTCTCTCTCTCTCTCTCTCTCTCTCTCTCTCTCTGACGTCTGTGCCTTCCTCCCTCCCTGACAGATCCGGAAGCCGTTGATGGAGAGGAAGCGTCGTGAGCGCATCAACACGAGCCTCAACGACCTGGCCACACTACTGACGGAGGCGCGGATGGTGAAGAGCTCGGAGGGCGGCGGCAGACTCAACAAACTAGAGAAGGCGGACATACTAGAACTCACCGTCAGGCATATACGCACCCTCAGGAAGGACAGGAACAATACTACTACCACGGAGGAGGCGCAGACGAAGGTGGAAGAAGGTGTAGGAAGGGAAGGAAGGTACTGGGATGGTTTCAATAAGTGTGTAGGGATGGTGGAGAAGGCGCTGGAGAAGGCCTCTGGGAACGATGACCTGAAGGAGAGGCTGCTGGGACACCTCAAGGGCTGCCTGGATCACGCCCCTCCAGTCAGCAGTTCCACCAGTAAATCCCCCGGCAGTAGTAGTAGTAGTAGCAGTAGTAGTAGTAGTAGTCCTCAGCACACTACTACTACTACCATCACCACCAGTAGTAGTAGCAGTAGTAGTCCCACCTCGTCCTCGACTTGTACCACCTCGTCCTCGACTTGTACCACCCCTCGACCCTTGTCACCTCCAAGCCCCTCCTCCTCCACCTCAGCCTCCACTCAGCAGACGCCCACCAGACCTCAGCAGTCCTTCAGTTCCTCTCCACCACCATCAACACCAGTCACCACCATCACCACCACCACTAGTTCCTCTCCTTCCTCCTCTCCTTCCTCCTCCTCCTCCTCCTCCTCCTCCCAGTCTCCCTCCTCCTCCTCCTCCTCCTCCTCCCAGTCTCCCTCCAGTACCAGTCAGTGTGTCAAACTCTGCTCCAGTACCCAAACACCAACTTCTTACAACAATACCATCAGCCCCTCGTCGTACAACCAAAAGTCCTCGTACAGTCCTCAGTCCAGTACCAGTCCTCAGTCCAGCACCTCCAGATGTAGTTCCAGTGATAGCCCCCCACAACAACAACAACAAAAACAACACTACCAGCAACAACAACAACAGCCCTTATCATATGGGACTACGAGATTAGATAGCAACAGCAGCAGCAGCAACAGCAGCAACAGCAGTAGCCCTCAGCCCTTACCTCATCGCTCATCCTCCTCCTCCACCACCGTCAGTACCAGCCCTCCTTGCCCTCAGCCTCAACTCAGCCCCCAGGATACCAAGAACATACTCCTGACGCAGACGCAGAAGGTTCTCGGTGGTGTCAAGTGCGAGGGGGCAGCGACGGGGCACATCAAGCAGGAGGGACTCAGAGGGGCGACAGTGACGGTGATGGACAGTGCCAACAAGGGAAGTGTCGTGCGGGGAAAAGTGGCGGCGGGAAAGAGTGTCACGTTGGCGGGACCTGGTGGTGTTGGTGGTAGTGTTGGTGGTAGTGTTGGTGTTGGTGAAGAGTGTGTGAGTGACGAGGCACAAGTTAAAGACACGGGTGATGTGGAAATGCGGAGAACAGATGACGTTAGTTGTAGTGGTGTCAGGGCAGTAGAGTACAACAACAACAACCACAACAATCACAGCAACAATAACAACAACAACCTCATCAATAACACTACTACTGAAGGAATGCAGAGACTCACCCTCACCCCAACCAGGCTTCCCTCAGGGGCCGTGGCTTTCATTATCCAGGGGGACTTGGATTCACTCATGTTGTCCCCACCTCCACCACCACCACCACCACCAG